>JAPYZA010006667.1:0-10841 GCA_030522685.1 Eupelmus azureus
CTTAATAGCATTGACAACAATTTACTTAAATAGTGTTCATATAAACGTTTTTATAAAAAATCAGAATAAATAGAATATAAAAAAAAAATAAATAAAAAAATAAATAAATATCGATTAATCTAAGATTTTTGTACAAGTACAATAAGTGTATACAAACATATAGCTACAAAGGATTAAGATTTTAATATTATTCAATGATAAAAGTCTTCAATACAGCTCAACAAAAATTTATCTCACAGCTTGCACTCAGACTCTGCCTTTGCATGAAAAGCCAGACAGAGCTTGCAGAAGCTTAGCACTCCGAATGCATTCATTTATTCATTTCCTCGTGTTAAACACTCTAGCCGTCTCACCGTCAAATTTCTTGACTCGCCGAATTCCGCGCCATTGTGTAATTTTCTCACAAATCTCGCCGCAAAGTGAACGCCAAGTGAGTTTATATTCGTGGCTATTGGTAAACCAGCGCGCGATTGCCAGACGAAAGTCCGATCCGTACTGCTAATAAAAACTTTTTGCACCGTCTATTGTGTGCTTTTCAATGCACGTTGTGTATACAATGGCTTAAAGTCTTGAAGTAGGAGATGAAGACTTCATTGCGCTATTAAATGAATTTTATTTCGATAAAGATTTATTGCGTAAGGATTAATTTGTTGGAAGTTGCTAATGAGCCAAGGAATAACTTAGGTACATTTGCACCTAAGAGATATAATTTCATTTTCAATAATTTTATTTTATTGATAGTTTATGAAAATCATTGAAACTATTAAGGTACTGTATGAATCAGCGAAGTAAAATTTTGCTTCTACGTATTGCATTGCACTATTGCAGTGCATCTTAATAGTTCATAACGCTATTATTAATTTATTAATTAACAGCAATAATTTGAAGCTAATTAAAATTATATTACACTGACGACTTTATTAATAATTATTCTATTCGATTTTCGTACATTATCCCGCACGTACACAAATAAATAAAACAAAAATTCTATATTTAAAACAAAAAATCAAAAGCTCACACAGATAACAGAGCCTAAACTGTTTGCTTGCGTTAACACAAAAAGAAAATACTGAAATTTATCACGTGACTGATCTGAGACCGCTGATGCATTAAATATACTCAGTAACAAAACAGAGCGCGAGCCAAAAATTTCGGAATACCTTCTAATAAGACTTGATGAATTAAATTAAATTTCTCAACCGTCTCGTTTAAATTGGCAAACGAGTAACTCGATACCCACTTTTTCTAATCTAACACTAAATCTCATTCAAATCACGCTCTTATCAAACACCTCACCGCACACAAAACCCACCCTTCATCCTCTCCCTCTCCCTGAAACTACCCACAGAAACCAAAACAAAAAACACAAACCACCCACAAAGTTCGATGCATCCAGCATCTGCATATCAAAAATCTCAACCGAGAGAAAGATCGGAGATTTTTCGCGGGTCATAAACCGTGACGAAGTAGCGCGACCTTTGGCAATCAGCCAAAACCTGTTCGGGGAAACATCACGCGCTCGCGCGGTCATAGCCTGGCCTTTCGCTTATTCGAAAAAAAAGAGATGATCTCGCTGACTGTTCGGCACGTGCGTTTTCACGTGACGAATCGCCTCGGGGAGACGAATTTTAATTTTTTTCGTTCGACTTGGTTACTTTTGGAGGATGTGAGCGAAGGCTGGCCTAAAGAGTGGGGAATTATGTTGTGATTTAATAGTCGTAAATAAGGATTGTTGTGGGGAAGGAGAGAGTGAATGCAAATTTTTTTTATGAGTAGTTAGTGCTTTGGACTGACAATGAGCTGGGTATACGAATCGTCGGGAGCTTGCGATGCGTTTTTTATTGTGTTTTAGAGCGTAAATTTTAGGCTCTATGACGCTAAAATTATTTGTTTTGAAAAAATTGCTGAATAATAAACTTAAGATATTTAAACCTAATGAGGTGTACATAAATTTATAAACTGATTGAACTAAAACCAAAGTCAACAATAATCACCGAATCAAATCGAACCCAACACATTCCAACATCAACCTATCACCCCACCACTAATCACCACTAATTAAAACCCCAGCCACAAATCACTCACCGCCCCAATCCAAACTCACCCCCACCCACCTCTCAAACGCATCCAAAAGTACCCTGCTCAAAACCCGCCAATTGTAAAACGGCAATCCACTCACCGGCCACATACCGCATATACAGCAATCGAGCCGCACGCATAAAATCAGCCTTGAGGTGTTGCACGCGCGCTCGCGCCGGTTAATCGGCCTTGTCCGCAGAGCTCGCTGATGCAGCCGCAGCCGCACCAGGTGGCAGTCTCCAAGCGCGGATGTCATCGATCCTCGCCGGAGAGTATAGCCTATAAATCTTATTCAATGATTAGCAAGTGCTAGGAGCGTATTGGGTTCTTTGGCTGTCGGGGTGTTATGTAATTCGTTTGGACGTGTTAGCGAGCGGTTAGCGTTTGTTTACTTTGTCGATTGTTGGATGGTATAGGAGGAGGATCGAGAGATGGATGGTTTTGAGTAATTATAATGCGGTTGGCATTGTAGTTGTAGTTTTTTTTTAAGGATAAATTGGATGAGGAAGAATAGGTGTAAAATGCTGAATGAAGACACTGAAATTCCGAGCAGAGGCGGTAGCTGCAGTGACGAAAAGAGCGTAATTCAACAAAGATAGCTCGAGTTTAGCAGCATACAAAGTTACTCGGAGCATGTGACTCTGCTAGTCACAAGACGACACTTTTGCAAATCATTTGAATTGCAAATATTAGCGTCAACTACGGTTGTTGGTTTTCAAGGAAAATGAATAGTTTAGATGATGAGAAAAATGTGTAAACTCGCTTTTCTCACATTGTAACTGTTTTATAGCAATAATATTTTTGTTCATCTATTAAGAGAAAATTAAAAATGTAACACTTAAAACATGAATAAATAGCGCTCTAAATATATAAAATTTGTAAATCTAGCGAAACATTTTATTAGTGGCAATTTATGCTGAACCGTGTGAAACTTTACAGCGAGATTAATACCTTAGACTCTTAGAAGTTGTTAGTAATCTAAGCTTGCACCAGATCTAGTCGGAGGTGTGATTTTAGTTTACATCATCCAGCATCACGTGCTTGAAATACATTTGTTATTAATGTTAAATATGACAAAAACGTCGTAAAAAATGAAATGTTTTGTTTCTAAAATTAAAGGGGTTCGTGAAAATTGAATTAATTACTGATCTGTATTTTTGGCACTTGTTGATACACGTGAACTCGAGTGTAATCACAATATTTTGTATTTAAAAATAGAGTTTATTATTAGACCAGCCGTCGCAAGGCTTATACATTGTCTCATCCTACCTTGTATACCAGACAATTAAGGTTATTGTGTATTAGAAAGCAAGTTGATTTAAAAAATAAATCATTTGGATTTTTTAGTAATAAACTTACTGATTATTAAGAGTATTAAACAAATAGCAATTTTTTTGTTAAACTTCTTTTTTAAATTAGCTTCTGAACAACAAAAATAATAAAATTAAACAACGAATTGTCCTAATTAAAAATACAATATTAGTCTATTAAATTTAGATATTAGTTTGGAAACGTTAATTAACGATTTATTTATTTAAGTGAAATTTAAATAATCCTTAAAAGCTTCCAATCATCTCAACCAAAGTCGAAGCTACTATTACCCTGAAAAGAGAATGATTGAAATTTTAACCGAGTTCAATAATTTTACTAATACAGACTATGCAAATTATCGAATTATTAACAATATTTTTAGATGAATAGAACAATTCAAATACCATTATTAGACATTTTATAATATTGACTTAGTTTTGCACCGAAATCGAGTGTATCATTCCGAAGGGCAACTATATCTTTCGGGATTGCATACTTCACAATATAATTTTTATATTCCAAAAATAACGTGGTAAAAATTGAATATGAAATCCTCTTAAACGACTTTTCAGAAATTAAAACGCAATCCTACAATTTCGAAAATCCAATAAAATTTTTCACGTTGTACCAACATTAGTCTAACCATTTCCCAGTCTAAACTCCTGCGAGAATTCGTTTCCGTGTCACCTTCACACTCATCGTCGGGCTCGCAAACCAATTTCGCAGCCGCGCGCATATCTCGTTGTGTGTCTCCGCTCCGTCTGCTTATATATAGGTCTGAACGAATGGTTTTCAGGACTCGTTAGGTACATATACATGACCGACGCATATATAGGAACGCGTACTCATACGAGAAAATCGAGGTACGCGATATGCGCTTTGCTTAGATCCCGCTTGTCGATTATAGTTGAAACGCTGAATTAGCAAATCGCACCCTTTATAAAAGAGGGTTGCAAGCGTTTAGTTTACTCTTTGCGAATGCAAAATTATTTTCTACACAAAGTAACAAAAGTACATAATCAATTAACGTCATTAAATTAAAAATTAAACCAATCGCATTATCAAACTCAATAACGAATCGAGCCGATCCATCGAATAAACCGTCAATAAAAGGCAATCGATAAGATTGCATTAAAAAATTACAAGCGGCCCAACGAGGGGGATGCACAGCTCAACGAGGCAAACAGGTTCGATGCGGTTCGAAAAGCCGCCGTCCGGCACCCTATATACCTCATCTCGTTGAATCGTTCTCATTGTGCCGCGGCGCTCGGTAAACATCTTAGGAAAGACGCAGCTGAGGAGACAGAGAGGAAGTGCCTTTGTATCAGAGCCGCCGTATTTATAGCGCGCCGAGGGGTTAATTATGCAGCCCTAATTACTAAAATTGGATCTGCGGCCGATTGCCCAGTAGGACGTGGCCATTATTGACGTCAATTCCCACATTCGGCGAATCCGTTCAGGGGGGGAGGCTACGTCATCGGGCATCAAGATGTCCACTTTGTTTTCTATATATAAAGCTTTTTGACACGAGCACGCCTCGTTACGTATCGTCTCGTCTTAATTTGACGAATGGCTCGCGCTAAGGTATATAGGCGAGCGTGTCCGAGGCAGCTTTTAATTGCCGAGGGGGGGAGGGTGGGTTGGTAGAAAGGTGGAACTGGATCGTGGATGCTGAGGAGTTTATAAGCTTTTTGCCAAGATGACTGTTATTTTGGAACGGGTTAACAAGCGCGCGTCTGCGGGGAAATGACAACGTGAATTATACGTGAAGCTACTTTGTTGAGCGGGTAAATGCGTTTGGTCTGAGGTGGTGGGGTCGTTTTGTAAAAGAAAATGGAATTATATTATTAGAATGAAGTGAAAATTCAGAGTTGAATGGGTGGTGATGTTTTAATGTGAGATGGGGTGGAATAAAATTATAGATTTTTTTTGGGTGATTGATTATTATGGGCGCTAATATTTCTGTTTTTGTGGAGATAGGTAAAGTTATCTTTGGGTTGATTTTCAAATGAATCAAATAGTCCTTCTTTATTGAGACAGAGCTGTGTATACTATTATGTACACTATTTGTATAAATCACTTTGTTTATATCCCTTTCTTCAAAATGTAATTATTAAATGAAATAAAAGTAACAAATTGGTATGCGTTGATGTTTATCTATTGATAAATAACATCGATTTTCATTATCAAGATGAACATGCATCATGATGTATGTATGTACTTACTAATTAATTCATTGTTCAAAATAAATGACTTAATAGTATCATAAATCGAAAATCTTTTAAAAGATAATATAAAAATATCGTTAATATTTCTTTTCAACCACAATACAGTTTTATTTACTTTGAAAATACTGTTAAAATTCTTAAACAAAATTATATATGATACAAAAAATTTTTTCACAGCTTCACTTTTTACAACTAATTTTTTCATATCAACTGAAAAAGTACCTATGTATCACTAAGTATGTACATACAACTGCGTTATATTTAGAATAAATATAAGATCTAAAAATAGTTCTCGTATATATACGCGGCACGTAACGTTGCAAAAAACTAATGTCCGTACAGTAATTGAAAAGTGTCTATCTCATGTTTACTAATGAAATTTGAAATTTTTCTTTTGACATTATATAAATATCGTTCAGAACTTTGTTTTATCACACAAAAGCAGTGTTAGAATCTCCGTTTCAATTCGATTTTACTATTTTTATATAACCAATCATTACGCAAAAAGCAAGTTTTTTCTCTAACTGTTAACCGCAAAGTAAATCGTTTCCACCTCATCCTAAGCAGCAACCAGTCCACTATCAATCATTTATCAAAATACCATAAAATGCTCTAAACAAAAATCACTCCTACCTCTGCATTTCCCCGCAACAAAGTAAGAAAACCCTCGCAGCCGAAAATCGATTACGATCAATACTCAATCAATCTCTCCCAGTGCACGCGCGCCACTTGGTCTCTAAACCACCCATCTCTCTCCTCTCTCTCTCTCGCTCCAAGTGTATTTATAAACCGTCGCGCGGGAGTAACTCCTTGAGAAATCGTATAGGTAGAGTCTCAAAGAGCGAGCGAGCGAGAAAGACAGACAGATCGATGCCAAAATAAGCTATCAAAAGGCCTCTCGGCCAGTACTCTCCGAGGCGCGGCATCGGCTGGCAAGAGCCTCGCGCGCGAAAAAGCCGCTTATCGGGAAAATTATTCACTTCTATCGAGCTCGCGACGATAACGAGCCTTCGCCTACCGCTGGGCCGATAACGTCGAAATATCGTCGACCCCTAAACGGTCAGCTGACCGGCCGGCACGTGGTCCCTCCGCGGGCCGATAAGACACTTGGACGGCCGCTCGGCCGAGCGAGATGCGACCGATCGCTGGCAGAAGTGCGCCGAGCGAGGCTTGGATAGGTTTCCCGGCTTGTTAAGGGGGTTTGGAGAGGAGGAGGAGGCGTAGAGTGCGCAAGACGAGGCGGAGCGAGAATGCAGCGGCCGAGCCGGTGCTCCCGGCGCCGGACGCTAATGCCCCGGCGCTGAACGATCAGGTAGGGTAGACACGGAAGGGAAAAATCGGTTGGCTTTGTTTGGGGATGGGACTGTTAGACGGCGGTGCTGTTGGGTTTTGGAGATGGTATAATTGAGAGGAGATAATTTTTTTCGTTGTGTTGGAGGATTTCTGGAAATAGATTGTGAGATCGCGTATCAAGTGATAAGTGGCTTTGCGCTATCGGGTTTGGAGGTTGTTTAGGAAAAGTAGATACAGGCTCGTCTATCTATTGTTATTCTATTAAGTTAATTAGCTGTCGCGGCTCGTCTAGGGATTGATTTATGGCTGGGTAGGAATTTATTGTGACTAAAATTGTTTGATGTTTACACGTTGTTGACGATTCATAAATCGAAAGTATAATGCAAGCTTAAAAAGTTATTATGTAACTGTCTCTAACTGGAAGCAAAAGTTTGTATATCTCAAGTCACGTTTTGCACTAATGAAGCGTACGTTAAAAATTTTAATTTTAGCAAGTCACATTCTTCACTTTTTATTGTGTACATTATATCTGTAATACCTATCCGCATCGAACCAGTTACCAGCCACTCGTCTGGCATTCGCGTTTACTTAAAAAATACCAGCACGAATTATCCAAAATTTCACACGACCAAAATAACACTCATCAAATTCCTCCGTACCTCCACCCAACCGATTCCAGGCATCTACCCAGCCAACACACAAACCACTCGTTCACCACTTTCGCCAAATCCTCCCGATCGGCCGGCCCGAAAAGTGCAATATTAGCCGCGAGCGGAACAATACCGTGCGGATCGGCATCGCCCGCGGCGTACACACCCAAACAGACAACAGCACAGCAGGGGCAAAGCCGCTCGCGCGAGCGAGACAGAGCGCGCGTCGGGGCGCTAAAAATACGCGTTTTGAGTCTTGCCAAATTTCGACAAATTCATGCCAACCCGGAGGCCCGCCGAGGTGACCACTCGATTCTCACTCAGTCAGATTCGCGATTTCGCGCGCCAGCGATATCAATCCGCCCCGCCGGAGCTCAGCTGTATACCGTACGATCCTTGCAAAAAACGATCGGCCGAGGAAAACACGGACTAACGGTCAGGCGTCCGATCGAAAAGCGCTCGGCTTTCAAGCTCACAGTCGGCGCTGACCAAATCGACAGAGAGATCAACGCGTGTGTGGCTATCGCGCGCGTTGCAGGAGAGATGCAAGCGCGCAAAGTGCTGCTCGGGCCTGTGTACGAGGGTGCAGCCGTGACTTAAGGGCGCCTTTAAGGATAGCTATAGATCGGGAGGATCCGTCGTGGCTGGGCTTTTTCGCTGTTTCTAGAGCGTCACGCTGGAGTTCATGCAGAACGCCGACTGGCCGAACAGGGCCTATTTCGTCTGCAACGATGACTACGTTGTAAGTGTAAGCCTGATTCGCAAACTTCACACGGCCTTGAGCATTAAAATGCGTCTCGTATGTAGCTTGTGACGCGAGTGCGACCCTTATGTTGTGTGGATCCTGGGGCGCGTTTTTACCCTGGGGTCTGTTTGGTGGTTCGCTGGTCTGCTGGTTTGGTGTTGAGGAGTAGACTGTAGAAGAGGGAGATGATGGGACGCGCAGCTTGGCTGTGTTGTTGATTTGATGGTTTTCAGATGGTTTAAGGGGTGGTTTTGGAGACTTTTAGGGGGGGGGGGGTTTGTGTTTGGGTGTTTGGTGGGACGTTTTGGTGATGCCTTAGATAATGCTTTGTTTCTTTTTGTTATGTAACGAGAAAACAAAGAGCGACGATTGTGATCGTAAACGTGTATATCATACCTGTATCGTTCTTAGCTTTATTCTAAAATTAAACTGTCTGTGCGGATAATTCATTAAAAGTGTTTTGTTAAAAACAGAATAAAATGGTAATAGTGCTTTACTTGACGTGTTGCTGTACACTTTGAAAAAATTAAAATATTTTAATTTATATACATGACAAAAAACTGTGATAAATTTGCTCATATTTAAATATTTTAACAGATTATTTGAAATTATACGTATCAAATTTTTTCTATACTTAATGCTAATTAAAATAATTTAATTTGTTAAATAATAATTTATAAAATAAGTTACTAATTTAAATATAAAAATACGTAAACTTATGCAGAAAATTCTAAAAACAGTTCAAAGCGCAGCTCATTGTTAGTTTTTATTTTTATCGTTATGAACTTTATTTGATGTTTCTGGAAATAAAATTAAATTTATGTTGAGTACATCAAAATATACGTCAAGTTTTTATTTTCGCATCTCCGTTAGGACAGACTACTTGAAAACATCTAAGAGATTTCATGTAAAAAACAAGCACCACAAATTAATTTTCCTACGTTCCCTTTGTATCAGAAAACTTAATGTTTTTAATAGAAATTTTATTGATATTCAAATTATAGACTTGTGAAAACAACAAAGTTCACCTAGTACTTTTAACATTTCATATTAGCCGAAATATCGTAACTACTAACTAATAATTAATTACTGATTAAAAGCAAATTAAAGGTGCTTGTTGTTAGGTTCTTTTAAAAAAATTTATTATTAATATCGATGCTTATTTTTATATTAAGTAAAATAAGTCAGTTGTTTTATGCATTTAATCGTTAAAATTTGAGATTTTGACAGAAAGAAATGTTTTTGAATCTCTTTTTTAAATGTATTTTAGTCTGTTCTATTTATTTATTTACAGCAATA
This sequence comes from Eupelmus azureus, assembly GCA_030522685.1. NCBI lineage: Eukaryota > Metazoa > Arthropoda > Insecta > Hymenoptera > Eupelmidae > Eupelmus > Eupelmus azureus. The sequence goes on from JAPYZA010006667.1 coordinate 9,606, forward strand.
AACTAAATAAAACTATTATACTGAATTTATTTTTCAAAAAAATTTGTCAGTAAATACAAGATCTGTATATCATATAAATAAAACTCGTAGAATTTGTCACTGAGTAACAAATATAATTTATCAAAATAATTTTTCCTAAGTTTATTTACGTGAAACGAAATGAACTTTTACAACGATTCAATAATACAATAAAAATAAATAAATAAGTAAATAAACAAAGAAGTCAACCATAAAAACTAAAAGTCAGTTCAAACAAAACTCCGAACCACACCACCCGCAACAATATAAAAAACGTAAAATTTACAACAACCAACCTCACGCACCACCTCGCCAACCATCTCAAACAATATTTACCCCAAAAATCCTGCTCACTCACGGCTCACCCACCCAGCGAGCCCATAAATCCCCGCTTGTCAAATTATTTTCGTGAAGACGATACACACACCCAGCGCGTCTCACATTTGTATCTGCCAATCCCGCCGCCGGGCCGACGATCTCCGCCGTTTTCCTCTCTCTCTCACCGACTCACCCACACGCGCGGCCGGCTTATCGAGGAACCGTGAAATCCGCAATTGTGTAGCCAGCACCGTGGAGAAATTCTCCGCAGCTGGCGACATAAAAGCTCCTAATCTCGAGTAAATAATGTGAGAAGAGCTGTGTTTCTCGAGCGCGCGCGCGAAAATCCGCGAGCTGCTTTTTGGAAAAGCAGTCGGACGCAGTCCAAAGACGAGCGCGCAGCGATTTCTCGAAGAATGAGATTCCGGCAATGCGGGACCATCAGCGGCGTGGAATTGGTAATGAGCGCAGGCTTTTACTTTTTTTTATATTATTTTTGTACACGGGTTTTTCGGTGCACTCGGGACGTTGTTTTGATAAAGCGTGAGAGCGGTTTAGTTATCGGAATGGGTGACGTCAGCGTTTCTTGTTTTTTTTATTTTAAAGAAACGATCCTTTGAACATTCGCAATGCATTGTTACACTCCGCAATGGAATCCGCATGCTGTTTTCCGTAGAAGATAATCGATTATGCCTGCTTGAATTCTTTTGCGGCATGTTGTGTTACCGAATCTTTTGTAATTGAAAAAATCTCCAAATTTTTACCACACACGTTCGTCTCAAAAACCCCACAGAAAACACCCACGTCGTAAAACCCGTCTTATTAAACTTTTCACCAAAAAGCTCGAAAGCACGCGTACACACCAAAACCGCCTCTACCCCTCTACCAGCATGCCCAAAA
>JAPYZA010006668.1:0-16869 GCA_030522685.1 Eupelmus azureus
ATTTAACTAATAGTTTTTTTTTTTTTTTTAAATAAATTCAAATTATTATCAATCAAGAAACTCGAAGAAAACAAATTCAAATCCAATCCAAACCCCACCATAAACAATCAATACCCCAACAATTACTCAAAACCAGAAGAGTCTCAAAGAATCATCAGCGCCTGCGTAAATAAAGCGCGCTCTCACGCCGCGAATAGCCTCTCGACAACCAAAAAGACCATGTATGCACCTCGGAATTCCGCTTAAAGATTCCCGATCGTAAAAGGTCTTCCAGCGGCGCGGCGACTGCTTTCTCCAAAAATACACACGCGAGAGTGCGTGTATACCGTTAGCCTTGAAAACACCCTGCGCTTCTAACGAGCGGTTTCTTTCTCTCTATCCCTTCTCGTGCTGTGAACGTATATATGCAGGCGTGCGCTCGCACGTGCGCGTCCGCGTGCGGCCGTTCCTGGACTCGTTTTTCTTTGGAGACTGCTGAGAGCTTTGTTTGGGTACAAGGTGCAACTGATTTAGAAACGGGTGTGTGACTGTATTTATGGGTGGGTGAGGTTTTGATTGTGGGAGGTGTTAATGGTGTTGAGGGTTTTTAATGATTTTTGCTGTTTTTACAATAGCAACATTATTGCAATAACAATTCATATTTTGTTCTAACTTATTGTATAAGACAATCTCTTGTGTTACCTTCTTTATCTTTAGAATTATAATGATTTCTATCATTTGGGATTCTGCTGAACTATATACAATTTACGTACACGAAAAGATCTCTGAAATATTCAATAAGCCAATATATTCTAGTCGCAAACTTTCGATCGAAATTTTTAACGACTTTTCTCCTTGAGGCACTCTCAATATGGAAAGGACATTTATGTCGTTCCGATATTTATCTTGAATCAACGAGATTGGCGTGTCGTCGTGCTCCAGTTTACCGTATACTATACGGAAGTAACACGACGGTGCGCCTTTTAGGATTTGCGATCAACAGCACGAATCTCGTAGCGATTCGGAGACGTTGACACATCCTTTGATGTATAAAGTCGGTTTAATTGGAGAAACTCAAGTTTTTTGGTTCTGCCTGGTGAGAAAACTTGTTACACATCACGTTTTTCTTGGATTGCACTTAACAGGTGTCTAAATGTAAATGATTTAAATTTATGGTTTGAAAATTAACAATCTAGTAATTTGATGTTATATAATGAAAGCACCATTATAAATTGTTTTACGTTCTGTTCATTTAAGTCGTGATATTAGATCACTGTCACAGTATTTCTAATCAAATAGTCTTGATCTTTTTTTTTTTGACCCTTACAAAATCAATGAGAACTAATTTAAAATAAAGCATAGAAGGAATTGGGTGTGCTTGTTTATTGAGACAAAGGAATCGCGTAATTACAACTTTCAAAAATGAATTATATTTCGATAATCATTTTTTATTAAACATTAAAAATGAAATTAGGAAATTAATTTAAATTAATTAATTCACTTTACAAAACCAGAACAAAATCATTTTTTATTAAACATTAAAAATGTACTTAGAAAATTAATTTAAATTAATTAATTCACTTTATAAAATCAGAACAAAATCGAGTAATACAAAGACTTTAGTTTATACAGTTTATTTTCTGAAAAGAAAGAGGAAAAATTTACTTGATATGCATGTAAGTTTTATTATTTTATTTTATTCATAGACGTAAATAAGTTAAATATTATACAAAAATTAATTGATACACTCTCATTACAGAATAAGTGACATAATGTAATTTAAACTAATTTTAATACAACTAACAATGGATCCTGTTTAAAGTTTTTACATATTCACTTTCTTATATTTCAGTCTTAGCGGATCTTACCAAATGCTCCGTTACAAGGGGATCTGAAAACATCCACAAAATATTTCGCTTGCATTAAAAATCTTTTTTTCTAGCCCGTTGCTTTGTACATAGTTAAAAACGGCACACTTACACAATTATTTGTTGCTATCACTCGTCTCAGTTTTAAATTTTTTGGCAATTGACTCATGTTCTTGAAAAATATCTGTTTCGCCTGCCTTTCGTTTCGTTAAATTACAATTAGCTTCGACAAGTTTGGATTCGGTACATGGATCCTCGTTTGATTCAGTTTTAACGTTTTTTGAAGAATGCACCGTTGAAGAAGACACAGATGATAGTTGGACAGTATTTGAAGGATCTACTACTGCGACAAGCTTCGGTCCTATCGTTGTCATACTAATAACAGAGACACAGTCAATGAAATGATTTAAAGTCTGTGAAAATTATCTGTTTTAAAATAATTACTTAAATATGGCTTGTGCAGATGAACCTATTTTTGATAAAGTAAATAAACAGAATGGGTTAGTAATGTACATAAATATAAAATTGTTTGAAAATACCTATCTAAATTTTAAAGACAAATAAGATTAAAGGATTAAATTTGTTATTTCTAAGAATGTTTTTAAAGCCAGTAAAAATATCAACTATAAAATAACAAAACGTAAAGTAACAAAAACTGAAAATAAAAAAAATCAGAATACATTTCTACTTAAAAATGTTTGCATTATGAAAATTTTTACTTACGTGAATCAATAACACTAAAATAAGTAACACTTTCACCAAAAAAGTATGAGACAGATCATACTCTAGTAGATACAGCTAGTAAACTAAACACAAGAAGCGCTGTACTACCACAACATTGTTTTAGGAAGAATCGTCTTTACAAAAACGCGAGCGAGTTCCAAAAATAATTACACAGTAGCGCTCCCTCTAACGGTGTAGTAACTGCATTGCTCCCAAACACTAAATTAGTTTTTCATCAATACAGAGTGCAACCGCATAGTTCATCATAATTGTACTGCGATATTGCTAACAATTTTTATGATTTAAATTACATTTCATCAATAACGTTTCAACATTAATTAAAATACTTCGTTTCCGCACAATATCTCAATAGTAACATCCTTGACTGCGTGGGACAAATCACAAGACTGCAATAACACTGTAATAACAAGAATAATATTCTTTAAGTAGCATTCGTGCATTAAAAGGAAAATTGCAGTACCCACTAGTCCCGATCGAAATATCATAGAGAAACGGTCGCAGAATACATATCGCACGAAGGTCGCTCTTTAGCAGCTCACGAGCTCCATTATTATATTCCATCGATTTAGGAGCACACAATGAGCTCGATCGATCGATCACGCTCCATAAAGTATGAACTACAATAAGGTGGCGCTTGCCAGAGATAAGATCGCGAAAGGTGAGAATAAGGTTGAGCGATCTATAGTTGGGAAAAGGAGTTTATACAGTTCGTGAGCCGGGTTAATATTTTATGATTGGATTTCGTAATTGCGTTGCTGGATTAAAATTTGAAATGTTGGCTGCAGCTACTAAGAATTGAAAATTATATTAGTGGAAAGCTTGTACTAGATGAAAACAAAGCAAAGATTGCACCGCTTCAACGAAGTTTTCGGCGAAAGTAGAGTAGAGCTTTTTGTCGTGTTAGAAACAGTGCGCAAGGGCGCAATATTTGCCGAGTTAGCTGACTTTTTTGTTTTATTCTTTATCAGCGCGCTGTAGCTTTACTTTTTGAGAGCTTAAAGTCTCTTTACACTTGTCTCGTACTTTTTACTTTAACAAGATATATACGTTCACTAGAATTCGGGATTTTCGACCTTTTGTGATTGAATTTCTTTTAAATAGTCTTTTTATTCTAATTAAAAAGATGTTTCAAACAAATTTAATTAATACAAAATCTACCACAAATCACTCCTCACACCGGTAAAAAATTACCGTAATAAACAAGCTCTCTCAAACCTCCCAACCCAACGATTTACGAAGAATCGCGCGCTTTCGAGCCGGCTAAGTGCATTTCACAAAACCACCTTCACTCCTCTTATCCCCCCTTCTCCCCTCCTTCTTTCTCCTCTCGTATAATCCTTGTGAGTGCAGCGGCAGCGCACCATTATCACAGCCCGCGAATCGGCAACGGCAGAATGATGGATTTAATGGCCCGCAGTCACTGTCAAACAAACTGCGCTACGCTCGTTGCCGATTGCTTCGAGAGAGAGAGAGAGAGAGAGACTCGAGCTCGAGATATACACTCTTTTTGTTTTTCAGCGAAAACCACATCGCGCCGGGGAATAAAACGAAGAGGGGAACTTAATTTCGTCCTTTAATCTCGGCGCGTATACCGGGAAATCGCGCGGCTGGCGCGGAAATCGATTGCGCTTTAAGAGTTGCCCGCGAGAGTTTTGCATGCGCTTTGAGCGAAGCCGCGTTTACGGAACTGTTGACCTACATTCGCTTTTTCGATACGGGAAACGCGCCGATTTCGCGCGGGAGGGTTATTTTTGAAGTGGAGTAAATGAGTTTTGCCGTTTTCGACTTTCTCGCTGGAAATGTGAATTGCAAATTGACGAATTATACGCAAATTATTTAATGCGCATTAATTGATTATTAATTTTACGCATTATATACTTAAAATAAATCTCGAAATTCTCATATAAATTTGTAATAATTATCGAAATTCAAAATTGTTTAACCGTAAGCAAACGCCTCCACATTTCCAACTAAAAAAAATCCTTCTTATAATATAAACCGTATAAAATCTTAAAAAATCCTCATCATTAGCTCTGTCAGCGAAGCAAGACACGATCAAGATAACCAATCCCTCCTCAAATCGCTACCGCGCCTATACCATTGCTCACTATCCTTCATCCATTCGAATCCTCCAGCGCTCCGCGAAAATCGCCTTATGCACGCTCGCTACCTACTCTATACTCCCCCCAGATAAAAGGAGACTGGCGCGCGGGTGCACGATATTTACGCGTTTATCTCGACGATCGCTCATCTCGGTCCGCGTGTGTATAGAGAAACGAGAGCCCGGCAGAGAGCGATTTTTCGCGGTAACCTAAAATTACCCGGCTGCGATTATTGTAGGGAGTTCGCGCCTGCGGCCTTGATTTACCGAGTTGCATTCCTGAAGGGCGCGAGCGTGTGTGCCTCCATGCGGATTATTCCGGGATGAAGGAGGGGAGACCACCAGCAGTTCATTGAAAAGTTCTAAGGCGGTGTGGAGCGAGTTTGGGGTTTGAAAAATGGAGAGGTGGGGGAGAGCTTCGAATGAAGTGTTTGGGTGCAGTGAACGGTTGGACGTTTTAGTTTGAGGGGATAGGGTTGGGAATTATTTATTCGATAGTTAGTTTAATGTTTTAGTGCATATGTTTATAGGAATAACTGTAAAATGAAAGCGTTCAATCTTTTATAATGATATTCTTTAACCAATATACAATTCATATGTAGAAAATTACATTTTTTTTTAACTTTTTGATTATATTCAAGAAATTCATTTACCTATCATTTTTAACTTATAAATTTTTTATCTTTGATAAAAAAGGATTGTATGTTCTTATTACGTAGAAAATTCTATTTGGTCTCTGTTCTTTGACCGATATTCGAGGCAATTTAAATTTAAATTTGTCAACCCATAATTTTATTATCTAATAATCAAGAGGAGGATTTTAGATGGAAAATGTGTTTCTCTTTATGCAATTATATTTGATTTTGTCAAAGAAACGTTCACCTAACCATGTAAAAATATCAGTTTGGCATACATCTGGCAACGGTCTTGCACTTCTTTATACTGTCAATAAACTTACTTATGATTTATAAGATTAAAATCAATTTGTAAATTTTAACCATACGTCAAAATGACAAAAGCTCAGATGGTATAAGTCTGGCACAGTGGCCAGCGCCAAATTAATCAAAAAAATCAATTTGAGTGTGGTCAGGATAATGTGAAAAGGCTTTTTACATATTACCATATGGGAAAAAATATTTACTTCAATCCCTCTCCTTAAAAATCGTGTAAATGCAATAATTTTGATTACTTTGTTCGCGATTTGAAATACACGATCACAACTCAATAACCCAACTTTGGCGTAAAAAAGCTCTTATCACGCGCTCGGTAAAAACATGTTATCTAATACGGGGAGAAAAGCTATTTCAGATTCAGGCGAGGTGTATTCAAGACTCGTCTCTACTCCGGGTGCCTGCGGCATCCTTGACTTCGATTCATGCTACATACCTCAGCCTATCTAAAAATAGCTCAATTTTTCCTCTTGCTGTGCAATGCACTATTGTACATTAAACTAAGTTTCAAAAATATTAAAATACATAAAATTAAAGTTTGTATCATTCTCTTCTCGGTGAAATGATTCACTTCTTGTATACTACTACTAAGTAAAATTACATCAGACTATTACCATAACCTTTCAAACTGCATAAACTAATGCAAAGAAATCCATCCACAAGCTTCAATAAACAAAAACCTCTTAACCCCAGCATTTCAGTACCCACAAGCAAACTCCAAACTCTTAACCAACACATCTTCAACTTGTCGAAACCGATCCCCAACCAACACTATACAAATTTAAATCGAATCTCAATCCTCCAAACGCTCTCGAAAACAAATCAATCAGCCGCCCAGCCATTCAGCTCCCCCAGAACTTCGTTTAGCCCTCACCTCGTCGAATCCAATGAGACAGAAGCCAGCCGGAGAAAGAAGCGCCTCTCGACGATCGTCACGCCGCGGAGGAATAATAATTACCGCGAGCATTGTGCCAGCGCCGATGAGGCGCGAGCCCGATTAAACTCGAAATGACAGACCGCCGCCGCTAGCGCGTCCGGGCTAATTAGTTTCGCCGGCAGCGCGCCCGGTTAGAGTCGTGACTCGGGGGGGGGGGGGGGGGGGGCGCTGCACTAGTTTACGCGCAGTCTCTTCGCTATAACGGAAATTTATTCAATGAGCTATGATTCGCGGCAATTTCCGCCGGGTCCATTAGGCGGCTGTTATTTCGGAATTATGGCTATGGTTGGGAGTCGAGCGAGGCGAGGCTTTCTGCCGATGAAAGCGCTCTTTTTGACAATTGACTGAATTGGGTGATTTGTGAGAGGTTAGCTTGGCCAAGAAGAGTTTTTTGGAGGAGGGAATTTATGTTTACGGTGGAAGCATGATTTGGATGACTTGTAGACCTGTTTTGATGTGATATTTATAAATTTAACTTTAATAGTAGTTGGGTCTCGCAGCTGTCAAGTAATTTAGCATGCAGTTATATGTTTTGACTTTAACGTTACTTTATTTTATTCGAATATCGGTACACGGTGACCTAAGCATAATTTAAAATTAACGCATTCCAAAGCAGACAAAATAAATTCTTATTCACCAAAGCGTAAAGCAAAATGTAAATTTCGTTAACCATGTCGACATCAAAAGCTCGGACAAATACAAATCCCATTCCATATTCACTGCTCAGCGCGTTATCGCGTCAGTTGAAAACATTTACGTGAGCACCGCTCCGTGAAATAAAAAAATAAAGGAAAAATTAGCGAGATTCGCAACGGCAGGTAGCATGGCGATTTAATTCCCGCGTGTTTTCGATGCATATGATCGGCGCTTAAATACGATATTTCGACGGGACACCATTTTAATTCGATGTCGGCCATAAGTAGCCGGAAATTTATGTGAAACGTGTATCTTTACGCTTGGACGTCTCCGTTTCTGGAAGAATAATTACAGAAAATAGCTTTTATTTTGGTACAAATTATTTGGAAATTTGTTTTTCAGAGCTTTTAAAACTAAATTATATAAAATGCTTTTGTAGGATGAAGTGAGTGAATAATTAAACGCTTTGATTGGTTACGATGCATTGCTTCCTCGTTAAAGAAGCTTTGTGATAGTAAAACAAAAGTTTTGTAAAAAAACACGTTACAATGTTTTAAGCTTAAAAAACTTAAATAAAACAAAAATACAATATTTTTAGAAAATTCCGTATAGAAATGTTTGCATGCATTTGCACAAGCGCGTGCACGTGCTCTTATGTCTCTAAACCTTCTTAACCGATTTCAATCTACTAAAGCTCTTTTTTAACAAGGAAAGTGAATCAAAATCAATATTTATAGTTGTTTGATGTCTTGGTTTTAAAACAATTTTTAGATTTTCTTCATCAATTTAATCAAAGTATTTTCTTTTTTAATTTAAAATTTTTTTTAATTTTTTGAGAAATAAATTTCTCTTCAACAGAAAAAAAATTCAAAATAACTAATTTGAAATTTTACATATTTTTATCGCAATTACTGTATTTACACTTAGTACACTTTTTAAAAATAATTTAGAACATTTTTCAATACTGTTTCAAAATCACACAAAATATCACACATTTTCATAATCAAAGCACCACCTACTCCCCCACCCGCGTTTTCGAATTCAATCAAAAGCCACTCCTCCGGCGCATCGGCGCGGAAAAAAAAATTTCCCGCGCCAACTCTTATCGATCACCGATAATGAAATAAAAAAAGAACCTCGAAAAAGAAGTGCCCTCTTCCGGCGGGCAATTAAATTTAAGAGCCTCGCTTGCTCGTTGTCGTCACCGCAAGCCTCTTTTCAGCGCGCGACGCCGCGTACATATATATATATATATACGAGGTATACACACTCGCGACGAACTAGCAGTAGTCAAAGGCTCGACCTTACCCGGAGCTAATTACTGGGCCGCTCGCGCGGGTTTACTCTATGGAAAAAGAAGAGAGCGAGCCTTTGAGAGGGGCGGCGGCAAGTTTTATTATCGATTTTTATCGCCGCCGAGCCACCCGAGTCGTGAACTGCGCGCACAAGTGGCTTTTCTCGTTGGCGGGCGTGGATCTGTGAGAAAAGGGATTGTCAGAGTTGATGCTATAGGACGAAGATGAAGACGTTATAGAAGTAGAGTGAAAGGTGTATAAATATTTTTTAATAGGAAAGTTTTGATGTTGCGTTAATAACTGATAAGCTGTTGATCGAAAATTAAAGATGCTCTGTAAGGATATATGTAGTCTTGAAAAGACGATAATTTTTGCGTGTTTAAATGAGTAAGCTTATACACTTCAGGATTTATTAGTCAGGTTGTCAATGTACGACTAATTTATTTGATAGTTACAGTTACGACAGTGATTTATAATGTAACACTTTCATTACACACGATTTATCGCAGCTTGTCAGGCAGACCTGTGATAATTTCACGATACACTTTGAATGACGTTACTTTCTTTTACCAAAAATATAATTTTATGTAAATCACAAACTATTCGATATTACCAAACGAATTTCCATCCACTAAAAATAAAAAAGTCCAGCTCAGCAGAACAACCAACCAAAAGAAAATCTCAAAGAATCCAGGCGAAAGGGTAAAATATCTTCATGAAACCGGCCAAACGAAGATGAATTGAGTCGCGGCTTTGGGACGAGCAGCGCGAAATAATACGCTCCGGAACCTCATAACCCTCCATCTCAGCGCCCGGATCGAGGAGACTCGTTAAAGCCTCCCCACGCCCGGCGATTCATTCGTCTCCTCGGGGCGGCAGCCTCTTATCAGCTAGAAACGTGTGCGTATATATATATGTATATCCTAAGACCGCGGCGCGTCAAAATAAATTAGCGGGCGCTCGTAATTCGGGATGAATTGAACGGGTTCTGCGATCTCGACCTATCAGAGAGAAAATCGAAGAAATAGAACGTTCAGAGGAAGGTTATATCGTCGGGATAAGAGATTTATGATGGAGGAAGCATGCAAGTGCGCTCTCAAGGATGCTCTTTTCAGAAAATCTAGTCTATTAGGATGGATGGACTGATGCTGGGCTTTTTTTCTTTGATTTCTTCGCTGCTATGTGCTTGAGTCGATCGAAGGTTTTGTAGATTTTGCTTGAGAGTGAGAATAAAGAGATAAGGAGAAAAATTCTTTTTTTAATAGCGTTTAGTAGATTATAAAAAATGCTGGTTTCATAAAATATGTTTGATTAATTTCTTGTTCTTCCATGCTTTTAATTTAAAAATACCGAATTATAGGTTTTTTTAAACTACATTCCCATCAATAGTTTTTCTGTGAATAAAATAATATTTAAAAAATGCCTTCGATTGCATAAATTTCTCTCTAATAAACATTTTTCAAAGCTAATCTTGATCGTCATTTTTTAAACTGGTAAGTCACTTTAAAAATAAGTTTTTTCTTTGTACTAGTAGAAGAAGTATTCTTTAGAGCAATTTTTTACCTTAGCACTTTAAAAACGTTTTAAGTAAACTTTTAGATGTTAGTTAAATATTAAAACTATTCAAAAATTTTAATTTTATTGGATTAAGTGTCTGATTTAAAAGTCAAATTTTTTTGATATGTCGGTTAATTTATCTAAACTTAATACACAACTGCCGAAACTAATAAGTCAATAAAAAATGTAATTTAAAAAATTAACAAATATTTCATATTCATCGATTTTCATGTAGAGTCCCTTTCAACCCAAAATTTCCGAAATAGGCGTAAAAGGAGAAAAGTGAAAACGCGACACGGCATCGCACCTGGATTACCACCCGTTATATACGCACCCGTCTTAGAAACCCAGCCATCGAAAAAAAAATACTCAAATCTCTCCTTATTCGCCTCTCGACACTCCGCGAAAATTCCACCGCAAACGGAATAAAATGCAGATAAGATCTCAGAGTAAAAAGGTAAGAAAATCCCGCGCGTGGGAGGAGCTCGCGGTGTGAAACATTCAAGGACTCAGGAGGGCGACGCCGCCGGTGAATAATGCATGGGCCGGGAAATGGACCGCTTAGGCGATTTAAATCTCATAAATGCATTGTTCGCGCCGAGTATCACAGCGCGCTCGCTGCACTTTGTCGCCGACAAGTAACGCGGAAGAAAACAGACGCGCGCGCGCCGAGAGCTTCTTCATGGTTATTCATAATTGCCGCTGTCTGCGAGCTTTGATTTGACGGGCACGCGTGCGGTTGGCAAGTAATCGCAGCTCTCCAGTTGTCGTGGTGATTATTGGGTTTTATTTTAGTGAGAGATTATTGTTATTGCAGTGAGAGTGGACTTTAATTGGAGCTTATATTTTTGAGGAAATTTTAAAATTGCTTTTTAATACGTAAAGTATGGATTAAAAAAATTTTGTTTCTGAGAAAGCTTTTTAAAATTTCAAAGAAATTGGAATATAAACTAATGAAATATTTATAAAATAGTAGGCATTTCATTAAAAGTTATAAGTGAAGAGTTGTATTTAATGAATAAAGTGGAAAATTTGCATATGTGAACAGTGTCTTAAAAGTAGCCGAAGCTTTTCCACGAACTCATTTAACACACCTAACTACTTTAAATTCCTTTCATACTAATTAGAAGTAGAGTTTAATTACAAACTTTACAACATTCAGGAGCGAAGCGCAGAGCTAGTAATGTAATAATAAAATTAATTGACGTCAATAATTACAATGGAAATCAGAATAGCTGAAAATACTTTAAAAAATTTGACTTTCAATTTTGTTATCATTATTAAATAATTTCAAATCTACTCAAATTTCACTCTATATTATTTTTTGTTTAATTTGCACAGCCTGTAAGTAAATACAAGGAATTTGTTACTAATGCATCAATTACATCGAAATAACGTTTTTCTGAATCAGAATTACCAGTTTTTAAATGCTTTTTGTTTTAGAAGACCTCTAACAAAAACGGGAGCTAAAAGTGTGCAGGAAAAAATCACGAATGAAAGAGAAGAAAGAAAGAATCACGCCCTCCTCACATTCTTACGCGCTTTTTCTTCCGCAAGAGTCGCACGAGTGAGAAGAAAAAAAACAAACGCGCAAGGGAAGAACGTTACAGCCTTCTCGTACTTTTACGCATCTTTTCTCCTGAGAATTGAGGGTAAGTTAACGAGAAGAGAGAGCTAAAGAGGCAGTGAAAAAAACTAATGAAAAAGAGGAAAATTGTGGCTCTTGCATTCGCCGCACACATTTTCTTTATTTTTCATGCATTTATTTAGATTTACATTGAAATGGTGGTTAAACGTATTTATTTCAAATATAATTTATCAAAAATATAGTCAAAGAATAATACAATAATGCATGTATACATATTTTTTGATTGAATTACTGTTTTGTATTGGCATCGATTACATTTAATTGTTATGGTACAAAAATCCTGAAGATTTATTTGGATCAAAAATAAGTAAATATGAACACTTTTTTTTATAAATATGCTAGGCCATAATGTTACTGTTCTCCACAAAAAAAGTAAGACAATACCTGAAATCAATAAAAACAGCCCAAAAAATATTAAGCAAGTACAAAAATACTCTGCCGCTCGTTCTTTCATAAAATGTTGTTCTCCTAACCCAAAACTAAAAGTCGATACCGCGCAAGCTGTCTCTTTCCTTTCTACCCACATTTCAAACTTTCGCGCGCGCCGGTAATTTTTCCGTTTCATCCCCGTGTGTTTTCTCTATAACCTCGCTCTTTGAAAAAGGTGGCTCAAAGAGCTCGAGAAATCCAGCTGAAAAGTATGCGCGAGATCATTTGATCACTCGCGCGGAAACACTCGCTTTATATCTTGCTCCTTTAGAGACTCGGCAGGTCACGCAACCAGCTGCATACGCAACTTCGCAATTAATAAGATACGTGCAGTGACGAAGCTATTAAGCACGTGCTCTATTTTCTTTTTCTTTGAATAGGGTGTCGGTATAATCTCTTTCTCACTTTTGACCGCCATTATTTGTGCGAGCCTCTGTAGCTTTTGATTCCTTTGTGTTATTTTTTTTTTTTTTCGCTTTTTGGCTCTCGCGGATAAAGTTGTGCGTGCATTTCCACGGAAAGTGAGAGTGTATACACACTACTATGCACAACTGAAATACTGTCGTTGGAAAAGCGAATTTTTGATAGTTCTACCAGAGTTATATTTGCGTTAAACATTATTATGGGTATATTAAAAAACTTACGAGATTTAAAATTGTACAATTAAAAAATTTTAAACTGTATAATGAGATCGATTCAATTTCCAGCTATTATATTTATGCCGAAAAAAAATAGTATGACTTGAATTATGTATTGTATAAAGCTGTATAAAATACAGTTTTTTGCACCTGTCTATATTCACCTATAGAAAGTTTTCACTCAATAAAAATTTTTCGGTGCCATAAGAAATACGGTCTAAAAATAATTGCTATTTTAATGGAGTTTCAAATCCTTTTGAAATACCTGCAGTTCAATTGAATTTTTCTCCATCGAGAATACGCGTGCGTACAGTTGTACGAAAAAAAACGACTTTCCTTTTTCTGCCGCAGATTCGCGCACCTATTCGTAAGGCGGAAACATATGTGTAAATCGCTCCGGCCTAGTTTCACGATTTGGTCCATTCAATCGAAATATACTGCTTTGGAAATGGAAACGAAAAGCTCACCGTGCGCGTGTTCTCGAATTTCTTTTTCTTATGATATTTTTCTTATGATATTTTTCCTCTGCCGACTGAGAGGGAATTTTCTTTAAAATATGAAAATTTGATAAAGCCGGAGTTCGTCCTTTTTATTTTATTTTTAAATTAATTTAGCTTCTTAGAATGCAGTTTAAATTGTTTGAAAAATAGTAAACAATAATAACAATCTTTAAAGTAATTTACTTTATTCCGTAAGAAAATAAGTTTTGTAAAACTTGAAGAAATAACGAAACTTTATTTTGAATTTATTGTTGTTACAAAATTATTTTTATTATTTATTTTATTCTTGTTTTAAGGAAATATTTTAAACTATCCTTTATAAATTAAGTTAAATTAACTTAATAACACAATAGAATAGCAATCATGCTGTACTAAAATAGAAAATTAATGCTAGTAATTTGAATTGCTTTATTTTATCTTTTCTTAAGAAATAACAGTATTTTCATTTTTATGTTAACATATTTCAATAAATCACTTTAAGCATGATTTAGCTTTGCAAGTTCTTTTCTAGGTTTCTACTTCCTTACTAGAAAATATATATACATTTGTATACATTGAAATCGAAGCTCCGACGTGAAAAACGTTCAGCAAAATCTTGGTAGATTTCGCAAAGAAAACTATAATTTTTCAGTACTAAAGAAATACAGTATAAATTACAAAAATCTTCACCCTACAATTTTTATTCTACCATTTTTTCAATGATAAATGTTATATCATGAAATCAAATAAAACTATAAGATATTTCGAATATTATTGAGTGGCCTTTCTTCTTTTGTGATCTTTTTTAATTGTATTATAGTTTTGATTTATTTATTTATTTGCAATTACAAATTATTTAAAACAATATTTTATATACAATGCATATTTTTGGGACTGCCACCCTCTCAACATAGTTAGTAAAAATGTAAAAACTCAAAGAAATTGAAGTATATTAATAACCCAATCAATAAGCATCATCTGATTGAACATTTCTTAGTTCTTTGTAAATACAGTCTAGTGAACATAATTAAAACGTAACTCAGCATTCTTATTACACACCTGACCTATATTTCAAAAAACATAGTGAGTAGAAGAAAATACCAGATGCAGGCGCGATATATCACTGGAAATTACAAAAGAACAACTCGTGATAAACGAGTGCTGCGCGAAGTTAAAAAATTCTCCTGGCACAGTAACGTCAAAACAAAAAGAAAACCACCATTACGCAACCATCACGAACGATCAGGTCTACCCTCACCTCAACCCACGATTGTTCCCATCTTTCAACAATAACATCACGGAAAATCGGCCACTCGATGTAAAGGCGATAGGGCGGATCGTAAATTGCGCGCACATTCGGAAAAGGGCGGGAACATCGGCGCTGGATGCGCGGATTTTCGTGAAATATATGGGGGACAGAGGAAAAGGGGCCAAGTGTACAGCGCGCGAAATGAAATTCTGCGGTGTCTCCGACTACGACGCCGGAATGAAAACTTTCGCCCTCTTTCCGCCCCGAGCTGAGGTAACACCTTTCGCCGTGACATGTTTTACTCTTGCTTTCTTTCTGTATTTTGGTGCGCTGTAAGAAGGTTTGTTTTCTTTGGATTGTAGTGGAAACTAGTGGTGTTGTTTTAGTTTTGAAGATGTTTTTCAAAGGTAAAAGATGTTTCGGCTTTTTTTACTCAGATTAAATTTGCGAATAAAAGCATGTGGAAATATTTTTATCTTGTGGATGTAGTTGTCTTAATAAATAGATTAAAAACGCATTTGATCCTGATAATTTTTCTTTATCTGTCGTTCTATCTTGTAACTCTGCTTTTCTTAGTTAATTAACGTTCGTTAAGGTTCGCTCCTTCGTCGCTTACAATTATAGCTCACCATTCCTCTAACTGTAAGAGCGGAGTAGATCGTCACGCAAATATTTCATGAAAAGCTGACACGTTAATCTCTTTAATCTTTAAACTATCAGAAAGTCTAAATATGGACGATAGGATAATCGAAATATTGTGTGGATAAACTAAAATGTAAGTGTGATATATGACCTTCAAAGAGAATCCGCAAGTTTTAGGTGTTGGCGATCAAAAGTTAAAAGCAGTTTGATCTTCAACAGATATTTTGAAGCGATGATGCAACGTCTCTTCAATGTTCATTGATCATGTGATATTACTTTATTTAGATTTAAAAGAGTTTCACTTACAAAGAGGGTTTACACCTTTTGGAAAATGGATTTCAATAAGGCTTTGGGAATCGATTTCCGAAAACTAAAAATAAAGCTCAGTTAACTCAGTTTAGATAGTTTCAATAGACTCTTTGAGACGCAAAATATGTAATCTTAACTTCGTATTATTTAGGTAAAAAAATTATTGATAGTAATATTGCTTACAATTGTCCAAAGGATGAATATTTTCAATATTAAATAAACTAAATGAAAATATTTATCGTCTAATTTATTACGTCTCTATCTAGTTTCAATTTTATGATATTTTATAAGTACAACTAAATTAATTTAAACTACAATTAATCAAACAATCTGTTTAGAATTCGAAACCATAAATTCACACATTGTGTTTATTTGCAACAATAGCTTCAAAATGAATATATCAGCTTCACATTAAGTTTAATGAATAGTGCAAATATACATTGTTGAATCATTTTCGAAGTTTTATTTGATTATTGCCTTTTGTACATTCCCACATAATTTACTATTTGATGCAGTTATTCTTACTTTGACATTACAATATTTACTATTGTTCCAGCAATTAGATTGTTCCAGTAATTACTATTGTTCCAATAATTTTCTATTAACCAATCTACTACAATTTTGAACAGAAACTTACACCAGCCATTAATTTTCAAACACATAAAGTTTGCAAACGCAGTAAAATTATCGTCGCCAGACGATACAACCAACCGAAACCCGTTATAACTTACGCTGCACTCTCGCGTTCCCCTTCGCTTTTATCAATCTTACCGGTTCATTTCATCCATCACCCGGTGCCTATAATTTACATACAAATTCATCTCATGCTGCACTCGATATTTAGGCAGCGAGGAAATTACAAGCGCGCGACTGATACTACACGCACCTCCCCCGATATATATCAAATATTTGCGCGGCCCCCAAGCCACCGCCGAGCTCGATTCATTAATTAAAAGAGATTAAAAGCGGCCTGCCAGCGCGCACAATCACCGCGTCGATTATGTTAAGCGGCGAAATGAGGAAGCCGGGCAAATATGCACGCGCACGAAGATGTCAAAGAGAGGGTCGCTGGAAAAAAAAGATGGACCGAAACAAAGGGATGGCTCCACGGTGAAATCTGAATTTGTATTGGGCGCGTTGCAATTGCACTGGGTTGTATAACGAGTCCCGAAAGAGCGCGTCATCGAGGTTTTGGATTCAGATGCGCCCCGGCGAGACCAATAAATGATTCGGGGATTTGAAAACGGAACGGGAGCTGCGAGTAATCGCGCGCCAGCGATTAAATTGGGGAAGCGGTGATTTAGGGAGCACGATTAATTAGGGTTAAACTTAGGCGTTTCTTTTGAAGATGATATAGTGCTCTGTAGGTAATGGTCAGAGAGGGAAAATTAAAAAAATAGGTAGACTG
>JAPYZA010006669.1:0-12676 GCA_030522685.1 Eupelmus azureus
TTGGGATAGTGCCATTGGATGAATGTATATGAAGTTTAGCTGAACTTTAGTTAAGCTGAACTTCATATCAACTTTCTATAAACTAAATTTTTTTTACGCATATACAGTCGAATCATAAAGGAATTTTCAATGTGAATAAACTATGTTAATTTATGGTTGCATGTGCATTTTTAATGAAATTTTATTCGTTTCTATAGTGAAGGATTCACTCGAAGAATGGGATAAGAGGACTCATTCTAATTTGAGTGGATGTCCACTCTCTATTTTGGAATGAAAGGAAGCAACTTTGAAATCTGAAAATTAAATATCTATTATATAAGCATTAACGCCTTAATTTGTTCCGTAGGAAAGAGAGCGACATAAATGTATTTGAAATAGGGGAAAGCCCTATTGTCTCCAAAAACCAAATTATTTCTGAATATATTGTAATAACTTCTACCGTATAAAAATAATTATATTTAATAGCTATTTAATGACCAGAATGTAAAGTAGAACAAGGCCCAAAAATAGCCGAAAAATAACCATTAGACAATCTCGAACTGAAATTTCTACCGCAAGATAAAAACTAAAAGCTTTAAATTATATAAGCATAACGTATTAATAAAAATATTAATTTTTGAAAATTTAAACTAGAATCACTCGAAATTCGAGTGGCAGTTCGAGTTCTCGGAACCTTGAGCGATAATGTCATTCATTCTTCGAGTAAAACATGTAACTTTAAGATTTTTAGAAAGTGCAAATTTCATTAAATTAATGAAACATTAAATTTTTTCTTAAAAAAAATAATCAATAATATTATTAATGGTATTATAGATGTTTCCAAAAATTTGAGATTTTTGAAAAATTTTATGAATTGGACAAACAAGCATGTATTTTTATACAGAAAATGTCTCAGACGAAGAAGGACTGACAAAGTTCAAAAATTTTCTCTTGGACATAAACTTTAACGGTTTTAATAGATTTTTCTTTTATTACTATTTTGATTTTGCGTTCGTATCTCCTGATAATATAAACGTGCGTATGCGTTTTTGTTTTCAATATTAAGAATATAAATTGCAAATTATATTGATCGCTTCTTATTTCAAGGTCCACTGGTGGCGAAGTTTATTTTATATATGCTCTCAAATAAAAGAATAGACTTCTTAGTCAGATTCGCAGCTTTGTATGGAAATTTTATTCCCGATCTTTTAATGACATTTACATTGTGTCAGGCGTATTTGAGGAGGTGACGAGAAAAGCGCATAATGGATTATACACACATTCGAGCTCATCCCGATTATAAAGAGATATTAAAAAGCGATGAGTCTGTACGGTTAGTGCTGCCGTATATAAAGATACTTGCCTTTTAAAGAAACTTTAATGTTTAATTACACGTAATTGAAAATTAAATATCGGGATCGTAATGCTAAAATAAGTTTTGGAGTAAAGTAAAAATCGTGCGAAAATACAGTTGTAGAGATACTTTAATTTTAATAAAATATTTTATCGTTTATTTAATGCGTTCTAAAATTAAAAAGCTCACAATTACAAGCAGATACTTCTATAATTATACATTTTAATTGTTACTATTTTATATAAGAGGTCAAGATTATTACACAAAATGTGAATCTAAATCAATTAATATCTCACAAAATGACAGTCATCCCAATTAATACTATATTTTACATAGTTACTATAATAAAAACCTCATTATTTTACAATTACGCAACAACGACATCTACACAACAAATATACTTCCACATTGACAAGCACACAATTAAACTACAAAAGCAATAAAAAAAAACTTTACGACCAAAAGCACTTCCCGAAACAATAATCTAAAAATCCACCCGTCACAGCGCTTCAATTGCATCCATCCATACCCACAGCACAATCCACGCTTTAAAACATCAAATATCACAGCACTTTAAAGTTTACATAAGTACGGCGCGCGTCAGCGCTAATACATATCCAAGATAAAAAAAGTCAATTTTTCAAAACGTCCCGGCAGCTCTCAGAAGTCCACGTACATAGCCGTCGCGCTCGGCGCTCGGGTGTGTATATACAGCTTCGTTCTCTTATCAAAGAGCGGTGACTTGACAATCGCTCTCCGACAGGCCGTGTATATATAAATATATATGAACGCTCGGCTCTCTCTCAGCGGCGTAGATTACAAAACCGCACGTATATGAAACTCAGCGTGTATAAGTACACAGAAGTGTCCGTATAAGCGCGCCGCTGTGTGCGCTCTCGGGGATATACGTATGCAAAATGGAAAAAATACGGAGCGTAAGTGTATGTACAAGTCGTGCGCGCTCGGCAATAAAACGTTCTGTTAAAGAGAATCGCAGAGGCAATAAGCGAAAAAAAAGCGGCGGAGCGATAAAGCCAGTGTATCCGCTTATATAGTTAACACAGCGCTGAAAAAGAGCTGTAGCGCTCGCCGCGAGTATATAGAGAAAAACGAAGGCAAAAACGTCAGCGGGCGCGCGCGCTAAGCTAGGCGTCTGTAAGCGATCTTAAAGCGCAAAAGGAGATAAAAAAGAAATTGGAAAAGATCTTGGGCAAATATACAATAAAGGCGCAGCGAGAGAGCGAGACGTGTCCGCTAGGCGTCGCACACCGCGTCGATTTCATACAAAACGGACAGCTCTCGCATAGACACTTCAAAATCCGGGAGAGCCAGAGCGCTCGGGGGATAGGACGGCTTTTATACACAGCTCTCTCGCTTTAATATACACAGGCCGTACGCCAGCCAGCCTATATCTCTATCTCCGTCCCGCAGAGCAGCAGCCCCTCGTATCACACAGTCCCTGTGACTGCCAGAGCGCACACATTGTACTCTCTCTTTTTCTCGGCTCTCTCGAGCGCGCACATATCAGAGACAGCGACGAGAGCCTCGGCCTGCAGCCCGACCAGTGCACGGTATACACTCGGAGAAGCAGCTTATACACACCTTAAGGGACTGCCGCCGCAGTCGCACTCTTCGGATCCTGGCCAGTGCGCTAGACGACGAGGAGCCAAGCCAGCGCACTCTCGCCTCTCTGGCTTTTAACGGGGAGAGCTGCACCGGGTGTCTGTATATGTAGGTATATACACGCGCTCCCGTGAGGAGAGAGGGACGGAGCTGAGAGAGAGAGAGTGCACATATACAACGGCGCAGCGGGGACGCGCCTAAAGTCGGGAGGAGAGCCGGCGCTCTGCGTGTGCCGCGGCTAGGTCTTTCCACGCTGATCTAGAGGATCGTCGGCGGCTTCGTCTTCGAGGAGGGGACTGTTACGTCGAGGCGACGGTCGGAGCCATTTTTTTGTCTGGTTTTGGCTGGCTGAGGGAGAGGAGAAGAGAGCAGGCTGGTGTTTGACGGACTCGTCGCGGCGGCATCCTGGAGGGCAACAGGCAGAGTCGTCTGCTCTTGTGACACGGTGGGAAGCGAGAGGAAGTGTGGGAGGGAAGCTGGATGTTCGGGCCAGGAGGCAGCGATGGACAGTTGGAAGAGTCGCTGAGGAACTGAGGCGTTGTTGAGAGGCAGAGGAGAGACTGCCCGTTGGTATTGGTGAGGTGTTTGCCCGAAAAGTGTAGATGGGTCGTTGGCTTATGTTCTGTGCAGCGAGCAACGCTTTGTCAGAGCGGCAACATGTTTGTGAAGGACATTCAGAGCAGCGGAGAGACTGCCATGAACGTTGACTGTCCGTTGCAGGCCAGTCTCAAGAGGTCCAGCAGCGCTCCGATGATCAACGAAATCAGTGCCACCATGTCCATCTCGTCGCCTTCCACCTCTGCTCCGCCAAGGTACACCTGCCTGCACTTGGCAAATTTCATTATTGCGTAGCTTGTAGTTTCGTCATTGACATTCCAATTATTTTGCATGACTTGCAGCTTGATAAAAGAGCAAACCTTGCAACATTGTTATTTTACCATGATTTTTTAGGGATGCTGTCACGTCGTTCAACGTCTTTTCCAGCATACCTCGGGCAAGGAGATTTAGCACCAGTGTAAGTTCCAGGCTTTTATTTTTATCACTTAATCATTTACAATGGCTGAATGAGTGAATATAAATGCATGTGTGAGATGTGATATGTTTTCTGATAAGGCACTTCTTGTGTATGCTCACATTCATTTAAAAATGAAAAGTTTGATAAGCTTGTTGAATATGCTTAAAGAAAATATAAAAAAATTGCCAATGTAAATATTATAAGATATTTATTTGAGTCTTGTAATGACAAAAGTTGGATTAATTTTTTATACTAAATTTTATGAATATCATTTTTTCAAAAAAGTTTATTCAAAATAATGCAGACACTTAGCTAAAATATAATTTTTTTAAAATGGATAAAATGTACATGCATGTGTTTGGTAAAATCTGCAATTCAATAAAATAATTAACAATCAATTTTATAACTTTTAGAGCCCAGGTGGTACAATTCAAATAGGAATTGGTCCAAGATTAACACCTCGAGTTAATCAACTTAGACAAGAAGAATGTATAGATGTAGTAGCAGGTCGAGAGGCAGCACACGAAAAAGAAATACACAGTGCAATGCAGATTTCTCAATCATGGGAAGATCTTACTTTTGAAACAGAAGGATTGTCATTTAAAGATTCTTCAACAGATTCATCACCATCAAATTTATTGACCGCAGCTAACTCATTACTTCCACAATTGAGAACAGATAAATTGAATCCTAAAAAGATTTTTGATCCCTTAAGTTTGAATTTGACAGCTAGTGGACCTCCATCATGTTCCTCACCCTCACCTACAAGGACAGGGTTGGGCCAGCGGCAATGTTACTCACCTAGTTTACATGCAGTTGCATGGAAAAATGGTTCATTATCCCCTAGCCCAACAAGAAAAGCATTCGCCACAAGGTACGCATTTTACGGCATTCTGAAACCCTCCTCGTAATTATAACAATAATCAATTTTCAATTTTTCAAAAATATGGCAAAGTCTTGTTATTATTTTACATTGAAAAAACAATTTGACTTTGAAAAATTTTTTTAAAATTCAAAATTCCTGCATATTTTTGGTATCAAAGAGGATTTTACCTTATTTTAAGTAGCAATGATGTTTTATTTTATTTTTAAATGATATTATAAATTTTTAATTATTATTTTACAGGCGAAGTTTAAGTCCTATATCAATTCGCCCAAGTTGTCTTAGTGGTACAGGAGGTGGAATGAAAAGAAAATTTGAATTGGATGAAACTGCAGGATCAGATCGTCTAATACAACCTCCAATCAAACGAGCTTTTAATTTAATAATGTCTAACCCTTCAAGGTAAATTTTGTATTATTATGCACACAAAATAATCATACTAAATATTAATTCAAACTTTCTTCTATTTTTAAATTGTATATCATATCTTAAAATTGAAATATTACATATTTTTAATATCTTATCAGTTTTAGAAACTCCCACTGACAAGTACAAGTTTTGATAACAAACTAAATTATTTAGATCTGATGAATTTTTTTCAGAAGTGAAATTTAAGTCTGATTATTACAGTTATTACATAATGAATAACTAATAATTTATAATAAAAACTTTTTCTACAAATTGAATTAGAAGTTATGCTTATCAAAATTTTAAAGGTCAAATATTTTTCACTTTAATTAAAAAATTTTAACTAATTCTGTATTTTATAAATAATCTAAAATTAATTCAATTAAAGTTCATAATTTATTAACTTTATCACAGTTAAAAAAAATAAGTTCAACTTTATTGATTGACCTGAATGTATACTAGAAATTTCTGTGTCAATCTTTAATTTCTATATTAGATTAAAAGCCAAGTTAAAAATTTTAAGTTTTTATATTAGATTTATATTAGGACTCTTTAATTATATTTTATATTATTTTAAAAATAAATAAATTTTAATGACAATATTAATAACGAAAGTTTGTTTGATAAAAAGAAAATCATTGATTAATTTTTCAGGGCTGAACCAACACTAAGTCCTTTTTCGTCGATAACTGCAAATAGTACTGGTTCCGTCGGCACTCCTGAATCTTTATCAAGCGCGGATTCACCGAATTTCTCGAGTCAACTAGCGGATGAAAGTAGTCCTTCCTCAAATAGTCGGACGCTTCTACAAAGTGATGATGCTAGTATGTCGGATAGCAATAGCGATCCGCAACAAATAAAGCTGATGGAAACAGAAATGTCAACCAGCATCGAGAATCCCCAGGGTGGTGACAACAGGTGAATGATCGCCACGTTAGGGCGTTTACAATACAATATCCCAAAAAACAGCTTCTTTCCTTCGTTAGACAAAACCTATCCGAAGAAATGCGAGAATGTACGTTTTGAAGCTAAATAATTCTTGGTGGCGCGGAGTCGTGCATGTACACATAACAATACAACCTAGTCGATATACATGGATGTGGCGCCGCGCGATATGTTGCGCTGATAAATGGAAGATGACGATGCTCGCGGGCTGCTGTAATCTGATCTCGAATCGAAGCTCGACTGATCCCTCGTACTGTATCTATCGAGATAATGCAGACTGCTTTTGAGAATCTATACGAAATTCCAGTTGCTATTGAATAAGTTGATCAAACAGCGAAATTATTTTCAAATTTAATCTGCATGTCAAATTCGTCTAAACTTAAGACTTACATTATAAGGATTCATTTAGTACAAATGTTATGCAATGATTTGTTCAATTGGGCCATTGTTCTTTTGATAATGACTCAACACATATTACTGCGATTGAGAATAAATTTACGAACGGGTTTATTTTATAAATATATTAATATCAAAATTGAAATATAATTGCATGTATTTCGATATATTACTCTTTGGGTAGAAATAGAAAAATTATTTTTCAGAGTTGTATATTTTTTTCCTTTTTTTTTTAATATTAATGCAAGCATAAATTATGTATATTGATTGTTCATAATGTAAAAACGTGAAAAATGTTCCACACGTATAAAGTGCCAAAATCAACGTAATTATTGATTAATTTTAATTTAATTTCTAATGATAAAAAATTGTGCACGATTTAACTTTATGATTAATTTGATCTATAATTAAAATTTAATAAATGCTGATTTAAATACTAAACAGTAATTCAGAATGTCCAAATTTGTCAATTTAATGATTATTATATCACAATAATATGCTTATTTTGAAATAATAAAATTGAAATTAAAAGTTGTAAGTATATTAGTGCCTATTAATTTGTACAGTTTCCACAAACTAAATAAGTAACAATGTGGCTACTTCTATAAGAAAAATTTTAAAATAATATTTAGAACGATATAAAACTTTTAGCTTTTTTGTAGTAATATTTTATCTAACTTACGCTAAAACAGAATGATACTTTATGAGAGTAACATATTTTTTTTTCATCATTTCAATTTTTGTCACTGTTAGAAAATTTGTATTAACTTTAGATTTTATCTAGTAAGCTTCTTGAGAATAAAAAATTTAGTTGAGAATTTATTCAGGTATTAATTAAAAAAAGCATATGCTTTTTAAATGCAAACTAAGATATTGAAATTTTACTTCAAATGTATCAGAATATTGAATCAATTTACTTATAATCATTATTTTACAATTGTTTAAATTTACAATAATTAAATAGAAGAATAATAAATTTGAAATTCAAAATATTTTTATTAATATTAACATTAAAAGCATACAAATTGATTAGGAGTTTTGAATTTACAAAATATTACAACTAAACAAACTATATCTATAATTCCAAATAAAAAAGCCGAATTTTTTGTGTATAAGCATAGAAAATATATAAGTTTGCTTTGATAGATTGATATATCTATCGAAGCAAACTTTCTTGAAATAATTTCAATACATTAAAGATTTTGCTTTTAGAACAAAAAGTATAAACTTTTGTAAATTATGCTTTTATTTGTGTATATTGAATAATTACTGTGGTAAAAATAGTATTTTAATAATCAAGCATATAAGATATGGTTTTTAATTAGTTTACTTGTTTAGTTTATATTTTATAATCAGAAATTAATATATGTAAATATACAAACAATTCAAATGATTGCACTTGTTTAGATTTAAACTGAAAATTATTATCAATCGTGTTACCTATTTCAATTGAATGAAGTGAATTTTAAAAATTAATTAGTGGAATTTCGAAAAGATTCTTAAAGGAAATCTGTATTTTTCATTGATGTCTATTACTGTATTCTCGCACTTGCCAAATATGTATATTTTCAATTCAATTTTTTTCGGCGACTTTTCGCTGGGTTTCCTTATTTCGTATCAGTGACAGATAATTAATTCAGATACTAAGAGGATAATTCGTTTAAGGTCCCTTAACGACACGTGGGACAGAATGACACCAAAGTATACGAATATAAGTCGATGCCATAATTTAACGTTTGTTCTCCGTTTCACTTTTAGCGATGCTCTGTGCAACTGCAACAGATCATTAAATATATTTACTTCTCTTTGTAAGGTCAGTTCAATGCGAAGATACTTTTTGGAGCTTTTTTATACTCAGTAAACTTTTACTCGCTATAATTTTTTAATGAAATTTTTTATGTATATTCTAACAATTTAAATTCATAAAATAAGAGTATAAAAATTTAGCCTTTTCATGGAATGAGCTTATACTAGTAGCGTAATGAATCTAGTGGAATTCGAATATATGGAATGGATGATTGATATAGGAAGTTATGAATAATTATTAAGAAATACTGCTTTTAAAAATCTCCAAAAAGACTGTCACTTTAGGTAGAACAATCCTTAGGGTATAAATAATTAATTCAGCAATCACAAATAATAATTTTTATTAGGCTTTTAACCTCGCTGCGTATGTTGTTTAATGTCCCGTATGAAAAAACTAAGAAACATTGAAAGCTCAATTTAAAGAAAAAAATTAGAGAAAACGCTTAATGAAACTTGTTCTAATCTGAAGTTCTTATATATTTAAGGACCAATAGTGTACAATGTAATTTTGTACACTGTACAATATCAGACAATTATTGAACAAATTTCAATATATCATCACAGCTTTTACAAATAATTATTGTATCGAAACTCGTTTCCAACATAGACTTATAGATGTAATGTAAATGAAATAAAATAATTAAAATAGTGCAGGGATTACCTGACTAAAAAATGAATCTTTTAGATTTTAGAAAGCACTTCATTATTGTTGATAATATTAATAAAATGAAAATCTATAAAAATTTATAAAACATTTTGATTATGTTATTTATACCTTCATAAATATTATATTCCAGTTCCTCAATTTTATCAAATTACTTTTAAGGACATTATCATATTTGTGTAAGGGAATTTATTAAGAAATGATAATTACTAATACATTTCATTTATATTATTAATAAGTTATAATATATGTAATTATTTATTATTATTCTTCTTGAAAAAATAACTATTTAATATAAATATAATTTGCAGATACTTCATTAATAAAATAACATACGTTTCATACACATAATTTGATAATATTTTACAGTACGTTTTTATTTTTGCATTAATATTTAATTAATTACAATGCAATTGTCTTTGTTCGTCTTCTTAAAAATCTTGGCATTTATAAAACGTCTACGTTTCTTGCAAAAAATCTTATAGTAAATAGGAATGTTGTATTTACAATTCACACACAAAGTTTAATTTCGATTAAATAAATCCTTAAATGTATTTCCTATGGACGTGAAAATTCGTCCTACGGTTTTAAACGATAAAAAGTGTTGATTACTGTCGGACTGATCCGGTTCTTGATTGACTAGTCTATTATTTATATCACTGCTGGTAACTACTTCGTCGTTTTTGCTTAATCTAGAGTTCAGGTACTGGTTTTCACTCTGCTAATTAAGATAAAAAAGATCACTTTATGAAACGATGACATTTGTTTTAAACGTAACTATGCAACATGTATACTTACAGGTTTTTGATTACATAAGGTGCTTTTCGTTTGATGAAAAAAGTGGTTTTCTTCTGATTCTTCAATATTTGAACTTTTTCTTTTTACTCCATCAATCCAAGATTTTATTCGTTCATTAACAGTAGGTTCAGACTCAACTGACGATCTTTTAAAACGTTTAAATGCAAGAAAAAAGTTTGAGTTTTCAGAAGATGCATCAGATTCCGTATCACGGTTTACGTAAACTATATTTGAATTTGATAATGCCTATAAATACAAAATATATGTACATACAATTTTTTGATTAAATACAATATTTATTGTAATATGAAATTATGATTTATATACGAATTTCATTAAATTACATTATTTAATAAATTATTTTTATTTTACAAATTATTAATTTTTTTCGAATATTTAGGTACTTTTCAGAAAGCAAAAAAGTTTTTTAAATCAAATGTATTAATGATAAATTAAAAAAATATTTACCTCACTTGTAGGATCATTGGCAGACAATGGTCTTTTCCTTTTGTAGCGTCTTTCCGTTAAACCATCTTTATCAAAACGACTTATTTTTCTCATAGGTATACGCGAGCTGCTGTCCTTTCGTAAAGTTTGTCTGCATTCAATATACTAATAATTAAAATAAAACATAACATTAGAAATATTAATAAGAGTTAAAAAAAATAGATCTATACTTATGTAACATTTATATGAAAAAATGTTATTCTATCAACAAAATCGAAAGAACATGCTCTATATGCTTTATGTGCTAAGCACCTGCTAACGTTTTCTTTGTTTTTCCATTTATTTCGTTTTGATCACACATAAGTAAAGTAAAATCTTTAACATCATTTTTTATTTCTATTCAAAACGCGCACATGAACCTAACTCAATTTTGCTTACAAAATAATTGATATCAGCACTAATTAACTTTACTTTAAATTTCATCATATTATTTTTTTAATAAAGTAAGATATATCATTAAACTTTCGAAATTAATTTTTATGTTTTCTATACTCTTGATGGAACATCGGCAGAGTCATCGGCAAATTTCGTTAACTTTATTACAATGTGTTAATTATATTACGTTATTTATTAGTCCGAAAAGCGGGGTGGGTATCATTTAGTAGACCGGGCACGGATGCTTCCTGACAATATTGGACTACGAAAAAGTAGAATGCCCATTTCAACAATAATTTTTATGATAATTAGAATTACAATAAGTTGATATTCAAAAATGCAAAAATACAAGCTTCGACAGAAAAGCGTTAGACTACAAAAAATTTAATGTTTTTATCGATACAAATATTAATAGCTATAATTCCTTCATAATACTTAAAATTCTACTAATTTAAATTTTTACGTTGGAGCAGTATGTTTTTCTTTTGTCGAATCTGCGAGCTTGCAATTTCTTTTTATTCTAATTAATAAACCTTCGATGCGCATATTTGCAATTCGAATGTTGACACGAATCATGCGTGCCCGGCCTACTAAATGATACCCACCCGAAAAGCCCAATACCTTATTTCATTAGACTATACCAAACGATAAAAAAGCTCCTACACATTTCCTTTATTCGCACCGTCTATCGCTCAGAACTCCACATCCCCAAATTCATTTCCAATAAGAGCCCAGCTCCTCGCAAAACAAAAATACTCAACCTTTTTAACAGCGTCCTGCAAGACTTCAATCCACGCCTCGCTGTCCCCGTTCTCCGAGTATAACAGCAAAGTCTCGTGCATGCAAACGACTTTGAAGAGCCCGTTGCTCAGCACGCGCTCGACCCTGCATTTGTTCAGCGGCAGCAGGCAGCAAACCGTGAGCGAATTCTCCGGGTCTCCTTTGCAGTATAGCAGCGTATCGCTGAGGAGGACGAAGTGACGGCGAAAGGAGGAATTGCCTCGGCGAGAAACGCGCATCAGAGGTCCTTGTCGAATTAATTTGCGCCCTGGCTTGATGAGGTTGATCGGACCGGCGATGTGCTTCTGCAGCTCGAGCAGCTTCTGGGCGTCCTCGTACTCGGCTACGAGGGAGTTGATGTGCGACGCCACTTTTTCGATTTCTACCAGCGATGCTGAAGAGATTTTTGGAATGAGCGAGTTTATTTTTTTATTATCTTTTGATGTAGACTCAATGCGTGGTGAATTTTGCGATGTTTAAGTTTGTGAATAAATCTGTATAGATTTTTAATGTTTTTTTTTTTTAGAAATTTAGAAAATTTACCAACCTTGTAATATATTATAATCATCTTGTCTAGGTGCCGTGTGTCGTATAACTTCTTGTAGGAGTAGTTTATACCTTGGCACTCTTTGAATTGGCGCTATTAATAAGGAAGGCAATTTATTATTGACTTCTGGATTCAGTTCTTGGTTTGAAATAAATTCCATAGCCACTGGATTATTTTGTTGTATTTCCTGTAAACAAATAAAGACGATAAATCTTTGGACTAAAATTAAAAATTTTGAATTTATAAAGAAAAAATTTAATGTTTCCATAAATAAATGATAAATAAATATTGACAAAAATATATTATGTGATTTATACATTAAAGTAAAAGTATATTTTTACTTTTAAAAAACTATCTCTCTCTCTCTCTCTCTCTCTCTCTCTCTCTCTATACAATAAGTTTAGTAGATAAGCATATACACAATAGCAAGTAGCAAATACAGCTTAGGAGAAATTGTATACAAATTACTGCTTTTCTTGAATCTTGAAGCTTTCAAATAAGGATGTGCGAGACGAAAAAAGTCTCGAGATTTCTCGTCTCGTCTCGAGAAAAAAATAATCTCGTCTCGAAGTCGGGATCCCGTCTCGTCTCGACTT
>JAPYZA010006670.1:0-10840 GCA_030522685.1 Eupelmus azureus
GGATTTCCTCGCCGCGATGACCACATACAATGTACCCGAACTACGACGTTTTCTCCTGGGAAATAAAAGTCCGGCACTGGTGGCCGAAATTAATTCTATTACAGTAAAAGCAACCCACGATAAAGATGTGGAACTATAAAAACTTGTTTACGGAGGAACTGGAGAGTTAAATTCATAAATGTTGTTCCCGCAGCTCGCCATGCTTTAAGATGGGGAAATCAAGAAACTATAAAAGCAATATTTGATTCTGATGTAGATTTAAACCACCGGAATAAATGGGGGCGCACTATCCTCTATTATGCGGCAATATATAACGATTTAGATGCCGTACGGGAATTATTAGAAAGGGGAGTCCGCCCAAACGTGAATAATTAGGGGATTACAGCTATCCATGACGCTTTAGAACTTAGGGGACTTTTAGAGTCTCCGAGCGTTTGTCCGCCCGACATCCATCCCGGTACTTTTAACCTTGGTGCCTTTGAATACTCAGATTCAGCCTCTAGAAAACGTAGGTATGTCATTGTTGAATGGCTGCTCTCTTTTTGGAGCAAATCCGAACATCATCGACCATTGAGGTGAGAATGCAGTACACAAGGCCAGCGCGGGACGTATAGGGACATTAGAATTAATTTTACGACATAGGGGAGACTGCAACACATGGGCCTAAATTAGAAAGCTCCGCTAAGGCTGAAATGTTAATATCATACGGAACCTAGGTAAACCAACACTCAATATATTGAGAAACCCCTCTCCATGTAGCGGCATATAATCAATTAGACTCGTTAGTAGAAAAGCCCCTGAAGCATGGTGACCAAATTGATGCCGTGGTTTGGGCACGGCGCATTCCTTTCAATTTGGCAATCGAACAAGGGACCCTTTTTTCATGCGAGATTCTTTTAAAGAATGGAGCTTCGCTTGGATCTCCTACACGTACCGGCCGTAGTCCCCTACAAGTGGCGCACCTCCTTAGGTTAGAAGAAAAATTGTTATTATTACTGGTATATAATGCTACCGTCTATGATGAACGTTGGCAAGACGAATATTTTGGCTACGGTTCTCCTTCCCGCCGCCCAAGCCACCTTTTAGTAAATCATATTGCAAAACTAAAATTTCAAAATAAATACGTCAATGAAAGGGATATCTTTCTCTTAGCCAAATATCATCCGTCAGCCTTTAGTAATTATAACAAAGCTTTACAAGAACTACAAAAGGCCACTGGCATGAAGATCTCCCCACGTTTGACTTACTATAGTGTGTTATTGAGTGTTAACAAAATCGTCAACCCAATTACTCGAATACACCAAGAATGGCCGAGCCTTACATGAAGCCCGACTCGTGTCCTTACAGGATTTCGACATTTTTGGCGAAGAACTCCACGGTAAACTATGGGCATTACTCGAGGGTAGGCACGAATGGAAAATTTGCGAAACCAAGTTAGGACCCATCCTCGCGGAATATTTAACCGAACCCATCGTCGAACATATAGCATACTACCTCACTGTATGAGCAATAGAGAAATCGTCCCTTGTCATTCCGTTTACCTTCTTCCTTTATGTTCTCTTACCGATTCCTTACACCATGATACCGCTCCCCCTTTTTTCCTTGGTACCGGGAGGGGGATTTTATTTGAGGAATTGAATTATAGTTATCCCTACCTTATTTTGTGTTACAGTTCCACCCCTTTTTATTTTTTTCAACACAATGGAAGCTGCATACGTGGCATTCTGGGAAGCCAGGAAGCCCAATCTATTTATAATATATATAAACAAGGAAACCAAAGAAGAGCAAGGATCCTTCTCTAAAAGGCACTAATGGAGGAATATGCGACAATGTCTGAAACTTTGCTCCAATTTGTTCGCGATGCAAGAGGATGCATCGTTTACAGAGTTTCTGACGGAATCTCGCTATCGGATGAGGCATTTACTAAATTAGATATAGTTTAACGGAAGAAGGTTGTTACATGTTGCCGTGAGCCGAAGGAAATTCCGGATCGTCCTTAGTCTGGCGGAACATGGAATAGAACCAGAGCACAACAATTCGCCCTCATTAGATCTCCTTCAAATGGCCATCCTCTCAGGGGATGAAGATATCCTCGCATACCTTATACACCTGGGACTCAGACCTAACGATTCGAGCGAGTGTTTAGTTTCGCTGGCCATACGAGAAGGCCACTATGGAATGGTATTTGCGGGAACTGTTGGAAAGACCGGACCAAATGCCTAGAAATCCTACACAAGTTCTAGAAGAGTTCATCCGCTATGATAGTAAAGAGGCCATGGAGGCCCTGATCAAAGCAAACATGCATGTTTATTGGGATCGACCAGGGAATTTATTTCATACAGTAATCATACACGGTCATCATGAGAGTTTCGTAGACCTTTTGATTCCCTATTTTGATATTGATCAATACTCTGATCAAGAGCTCACAGCCCTCCATCTTGCACTAGTTTACGAGAAACCCCTGTACGCAGAGTCTCTGCTTGTGAAGGGGCAGACATAAACCTCCTTACGAGACCTAAAGGGGAAAGTTGCCTCGAATTTGCGATTTACTCTAATCAACACGATGCTGTCATACTTATCATGTATTTCGAAGGAAATATGAACGAATGCACCGTACGTGGGTAGGAATTCTTTTTTAAGTTTTATGATGCGGGCGCTAGCAACATGTTGATTTGTATGTTGAACGCAGGCGCAAATTTGTACCCGAGGGTTGAAGGAAGGTTTGAACCATTCTTTTCTAAAGAGCGGTTAGAGAAGCCGGGCACCTACATCGTCATACAACATTTGGTGAGACTACATTGATTGTAGGGACGTTATGATTTTAGAGACACGTCCTAATCTATATCAATACTATCAGGAGTATGTCGTTGAGTATCACCAGTTATCGATTATACCCGTCCTTGACGATTACAGAGTAACCGACCTCTTTACGGAAAATCCAGCTATGGCCATGTGGGAAATATTTCAAACAAGGGATCCTAGCGAAGTCACCGCGGAATTATTATATCATTCCCGCCACTACGATTTCACCTTCAATTATTTAATACGAGCCTATGTTTTATGGGCTCTACTCTCAGCTCTCTTAGAAAAACTAACAATTAGGCCGACCTGGCATGAAAAGATAGTAATGGGCATCAAGGTCCTTGACGAGGAACGCCATGAAATGCTAACGGTGTAGTCAATAGACCTATCCGTGGGAAATAGTCAGCGCGACACTTATTTGCTAAACTGCCTGTTTCGGCAAGCACAATCTAATGACCCGTTAGGTGCCTCCCAAGTATATAAGATCGAATTTGATAAGGCTGTGACTCCGTTTCCATGGAATCGCCATAAGAATTAGTGTCACCATCCGAATTCATCTCTATTTGTTCCCTATCAACCTTCCGCATGCAATAACAATAAAAATTGTAAACCTACAATAGAGGTATCTTCTACATTATCCGATTTGCCCTTCCATCTTCTTCCTGCATGTTTCTACAGTGCCTCAAGGCCCGCTAAAGGAAATCATAAATAAGCCATAAAATTTTCATTACAGAATTCAGGAAATGGCTCCGAGGACCAAGCGCATCGTACGCGCAATGGACAAAAACACTCTAGAGAGAGATTACCTCACATGGAAAGAAAATCAACCACATCTAATCTTTGAAAGTTCTGAACTACGCGCAAGGTTCTTGCACCAGACCTTTTGTCAAAAGGGACGTTCCCTAGCACGGGCATATTTATACTTATACCTAGCTTTCCCGTTTAATTATTTACTAAAGGTGGGAAATTGATGTTGCTTCCTGCAGGACTCCATTTTTGGAGTTTCCTCAAGGAAGACCTGATGGTCAACTTACACCTCATCCGTCAAACCGATCGCAACGGGAACACTTTACTTCATTCAGCCATCAGAAGAGGTAATGTTCCCACAGCAAGAATATTAGTCGGCCAGGTAGCTGAACTAAGACCGGAAACAAATTCAAATATAGACATTTTAGATTAGCCCTTTTATCGGGCAATATGGAGATGATAGATTGGGATGGATTTCTGCTGGAATTGGGTTTTGACCTAGACAATCAAAATGAATGTCGAATTCTGTGGTTGCTGGAGAAGAGATACGAAGAGATGGTTGTATCCTTGTGGCGGAAAGGCATCTACCCGCGGGATTCCACTAAAGCCTTTAGATTAACCGTAAAGAAAGGGTATACTACCGTATTTAAAGCCCTAGCAAGAGAAGGCATTAGTTACCAACCAGCAGATGACATCATAAACCTGCTGCACTTCGCGATCATACACGGAGTAAAGGATAATACAGGGGCATTACCTGCGTTGTTAGATTATTTAGACGTAAATGAACCATCTGGAGATGGACAGACGGCCATACAATTAGCCGTAAAGCACAAAAATCGATCTGCTCTGCGGTTTCTACTTACTCATGGAGCGACACAGAGACATCCAGTATTACACGGTGTTAAATCCGCCATGCAGCTGGCCTTGACGGACGGAAGTCTAACCACGATACTCGTGCTGATCACCGGAGCAATCAGCATGGATGTTACAACCCCATTCGGAAAGCCTTTGATTCTTGATCTATATGATCGAGGGATGGCCGATCATCTCACCTGTATGCTGACTCTAGGGGCCGATCTTTATCCGAACGATAGACCGTATCCGAGCCCTTTCTTCACTAAAGAACGGTTGAATTCAACAAGCGCCAAAACAGTGATAGCGTTCTTGGCCATCATGCAGCTTCAACGGCGATTTGTCCACTCCAGGGACCTATTGATCCTAGGAACACGCCCCACCTTACATCACTACCTACAGGAATACATAATCGAAGTGCAACTATTAGCAAAGAAATTTGTCAGCCCGCACTATACCATCGCAGATCTATTCTCGGATAATCGTACGTCCTTGATTAAAAAATTGATCCAGGATAAAGACCTCCAGCCAGAGCTCTTTCTGCCACTATCCGATCCCCATTATGTCAAAATATATGGAAGCTACATAAAATTTTTCTACACGCCACAATCAAGACGGGTAGACTGCACGGATTTCCAGATCAGCTGACACTCTTTGAAACTTCACTCTCGGGTTACTTTGCTGAAGGAATGGAATGTATACAAGCTCTGGAACAGAAGGCCCGTGTGCAAAGGCGATATTATTCTAACACGCCTAAGAACCAGTGTATACAGGGACATCTCATAGATATAGGTAACTCAAGTTTTAAAAGAACCTACGAGAATATCCAAAGTTTAAAGAGGACGATCCCCACCAATATTATTCTCGGTAGGGAATCCGGATTTTGGAAGAGAAGAAGAAAGACAGAATATTTATAATAACCGAGCCAAATGATCATTTTTAGATTTTGTATTTTTATAAGAATATATGTACATGTATATAAAACCAATATTTTGCTATTCGAATTCTTAACATACATTCACACATACTCCCTTCCTTATTCTAAGGGCCAACCTCTTTACTGCGGGTCCCACCCAAGCCATAGCATGTCATACAACCTTCCGTCACCCTCCTTGCCATAAAATATATAAAATAATTGATCGCACCAAAAGAGATACGGATATTAACTATAGGGACAAGAACGTGCGACAGATTTCTGGAATATTCCGTTTTTCTTTTTCAGTAATCATCTTTAGGGGCAGAGGGAGTAATTATGAAGATCACTCAGTTGTCTCTTTTGTGCTGAGTTGTTTCGTTGAGGACCGATGCGACGCCTCTTGCG
This sequence comes from Eupelmus azureus, assembly GCA_030522685.1. NCBI lineage: Eukaryota > Metazoa > Arthropoda > Insecta > Hymenoptera > Eupelmidae > Eupelmus > Eupelmus azureus. Next base: position 5,723 of record JAPYZA010006670.1, read on the forward strand.
ACACTCGAGCCAATGTCTACTAGTTCAGGGATATTTTTTGAAGAAATACCCGGATTCAAATTTATTCGAGGCGATTGGAAGATTACCATCTTCATAGATTCCAGCGGTTTAGAATATAATAATACTCAGGTTTTGGAATTCCTCGCGCGTTTAGAAACAAAATGTACCACCGGAAACTCGTATCCGTTAAATTCTTTTCGATTACTGTATCTGCTCGACAAGGTGCGCTTGTCCCCGAAAATACATAGTACCCTAGCAAGAACCATCACACAAACCTCAGGGACCTTGGCACCTGCTGCTGTGAAGCAATATAGCGACAGAATGGAACAACTATATAGTTTCCCAACCTATTTTCATTATCTTCAGGGGAAACGTACAGATTTAGTGTAAACCAGTCTAAAATTCGTAACGCGACGACATATACAGAGGAAACTTTAAACTAAACCATATAACGATTAGACAACGCTTCTCATACTTCCGCTTCTCAAATCAACCCCACCGTCATCGATGAACAAATAGATAACCTAGAGGTCGCGATTGATAAATTTCATGAATTATTATACAATGTGATCGCGGTTTTACGGCATCTACAATTTAAATAATTATACCGCTACCTTTTAGAAGCCAGGAATCTTAAAGAAATTGTGAAACACATTGAGGTATTAGCAAAACCCTATAAATTCCCCATCCCTGTAAATGACATCCGCATCGATTCGCTATCAGGTCTCTCTGAGATATACCATAGTTTCAATAACAATTATCTCTTTATTGAAATCCAATTTCCATTAATTGAAAAATCTACTTTCAAATTATATCGCGTTCATCCCTAACCCACTCCTCAATTCATAAGCGAAATCCGAACTACTTCGGCTTATATATTCCCTGACACCCCTCCTTTTGGGTTAGAACCCAACCAAACCTCGTTTCGAATCACCGAATTACAATATAATCAATGTCAAAGGTTCCGAGATCACTCCCTATGTTCACAGGAACAATCCCTACATAATGAAAATTTTAACAGTAGTTGCGAATTTCTATTTTTAATCACCCCAGGTATACCAAGCTATCGTCGTTGTAATATTCGCTACATAGAGGAACACGCGCCTTTCTGGGTCCAACTTGACGCCACAGAAAGATGGATTTATTCATTGTCAAACCCAAAAGTCCTAAAAATAGATTGCCAAGAGAATAAAACGAAGAAAGTCAATATTTCCGGAATTGGTATCCTTAACCTCAATCATCACTGCATAGCTTCTACCATGGAATACCAACTGATGTTAAAACCCCCTTCCATTCGTTTTCAATCCCGTCTATTTATTCCTAACATCACCTTAGACGTCAAAACTCTCACAGAGAATCCACAAAATCTCCTGGGATTATGGAAGGCTGATAAAGTCAGAAACCTCTCAACCCCCATTACAGACATTTCCTTGTGAGACTTACAAGACAAATATGACCTGCACCAAAAAAGAATTGAGACAGAAGAACACACACTACATGCTCAAGTGGTAGTGATAGCCATAACTTTAGGCAGATTCCTGACCTTTCTGGCTTTATGCCTAGCCGTGACGAGTTACCATTATATGAGACGGGGAATCCTACTCGACGATGGTGTCAGGTAACATAGGCAACACGGGCCAACTTCATTTACAGTCCCTCCCGACGCTCTCTTCGATCAAATTCGCTATGATAGGCCTAGATCTACACATGAAACCCTTGCTAGATTTTGTAGTATCGCTGAGTGATTGGAATAACTCTATCTTTCTATGCTTTGCTTAACAATATAAGAAAATACATAATAGAATAAAAGCGCTTATCTATTAACTTACCAGCATTTACGCCAAATCTATAGTACAAATATAATATACTAATCACCAAAGGGGAAGGGAGGGAAAAGACAGGAGAAAATTTTATTTTTGATTACAGATGAATAATAGGCCAACTCTATTTATCGCCTGGATTCTAGGTATACTTGGTGTGGGAAACACCGAACCAAGATTAGTCGGGCTGGACTGCGGAGAACAATTCAACCTCACCACCATTTCACTACTAAAGGTGGGGGATTATGACATTCAACATCCAGAATTGAATATCACACAAGAACACATCTTCGGCTGAGAGGAAAAAGGTCCTAACTAGATTTAGCGATAAAGACAGTACTAAGTCGGGTGAGCGCTAAGAAATGTCCTGAGTCTGTAAAGCGCTAAGAAATGTCCTAAGTCGGTCGAGCGCTAAGAAAAGTTCTAAGTCAGTCGAGCGCTAAGAAATGTTACTTTTCCAGGGCTCCTTTTTTTCATTATAATGTAAGTTGAGAATCGCTGAATCAATTTGAAAAATATTTTTATATCATACGCTATTTAATTTTTAATTTTTTATTAACTCTTTATATTACATTCAATTCATTATAAATATTTATCAATTTATTAAATTAAGATAAAATTCATGATGTTTTACAGGTATTAAGTTCTTGTCTATTGACGTACGGAGATCTTTCACTTTTTCCTTGTCAAGACATAATTTTGAAATGTAACATTTTGTTAAAGATTTATTTTCATTAAATTTTATTTTTGAAATGTGAATTTTATCTTCATAATTTAGATTATATTTAATAGTCTTTTCTGATGTAATTACTATTTTTGATATGTTAGAAATAGGAATATTTCTCCAAAATTTTTTGACGCATAATGACGAAAAATAAAAAATTTCATCTTGCGATATTTTATGTACTATATATTGCGGTTCTTCAGATTTAGCCGTTCTAATAATATTGCACCATTCCTCTTGAGTAAAAATGGTTAGGTGCTTAGCTTATGCTCTCTCAATTACTGAATTCACAGAGTCCCCACTTGATTATGTATATCCTTTAACCAGATACCTACACAAAAATTAGAAAAATATATTAACAATTAAGTAAATTTTTTTGACCTTTGCGAAAAGTATAACAATCTATAATCTTGTAAACATTTTTTTTAGAGTATTCAATAAAGGTGAGTAAATATTAAATTGTCAGTATTTTAAATTCAGTTTTCATCAAATTCATTTTATAATAATACTTTTAAAAAAGTTCGGTATTTATTTCAAATTAATAAAATTTGTTTTAGATAAAAATTTTAATCTATAATTAAGATACTTTATTTTATATGTGCATTGTATTTAAAATATTATATTTTAGTGAGTAAAGATGATATGAAATTTTAAATAGAATATGTAAATACTTGTCCACCTCTGCCGTTAGCTACTCTACGGTATATCAGGACTATGCAAATTTAAAAATGCCACGCAACTGCTGTGGTTATGGTTGCCATTATTATATACATACTGAATAATGTACAGACGTGCAGCACGTTTTTTATATACCCAGAACCCTAAATGTGTGGCGAATCAGTGTCGGCTTTTTAATTTTTAATATTGAAAGATAACTCAATTTCAATAGAAAACATCTTTCCCTGCAGATAGTAAACAATTAAAGAAAAATTTAAGGCAAGCCTTGGTCTCATCAGTTAAATTTTATGATTCATTGTCAATTAAGTAAACATAACCTACAAGAACACGTGCAACACTTGTTGAATATATTACATTTTCATATAAATTTTAATTTCATGTTACCTAACTATGAATAATTTTATTTTTGCCTGTTTATATTTTTATTTATATTATGTGCTCTTTGCTAATATTTATTTTGCTTCCCTAGTAATCGCCGAGTATCAAAGATTATTTTGAACTTATCGAGAATTGGATAAAAACTTCAAAATACTTGACTCTAAATTGTATTTAGATTTCTACCTCTTAGTCGAGATATTCTAAAAGTGCGATGACTTATATTGGTGAAGTATTTATTAACTTTGTGATATCAAGTATTTCTACCAAAACTTTTAAGGTAAAAGAAAATGATAAATCAAATTTTCAAACATATTAATAAATTTTGACTTTTAGTTTTACTTTAAGTTCATTAATCGCCGCTCTCCAAATACTGAAATATTATCTAATTATTATATCTTTAAGATTGACATATAATGAATAACTTTCAATATAAGAAAATAGCTATTTGAATAGTAAATATTCAATAGAAATATTTGAATTTTTTTGTTATTGTTAATCTTATCAAATGTCAGCCGACTATAGACTTATTAAATCAATATTAATGAGGTAAATCGTCTGTGTATTCAAAGAATTTTTTGTTTATTACAGTAGGAGCTTATAATATCTTAGTAAATAATCGCGTAAAATAAATTTATCAATCATTGTCCTAAATAAAATATACAAAGACTGTGATTTTAAAATAAATAAAGTATAAGTTATTTAAAAATCAAATGAATAATAAGTATTATTTTTATTTCTTCTAGTATCTAAGTAAGTAATATTTAGTTGATTTAGAGACATTTTCTTATAATATTACCTTGAAATAATATATCATTGATGTTTACATAATTTTAATATTACTAATTAAAATAAATTTTTACAAATACTACATAAATATATGCAGCTAATTCGCGGGCTACTCAACTGCGAGGCGCAGAATAGTAAAAAGGTGCCTCTGAGGAAAGAGACGGGAGAGCGGAGCACGGGGCGTCGAAATGATGAGACGCGGTTAACAAAAAGTAACTTTATTAACTAAACTCGCACGCGAGAAAGTCGTGCTCGCGTGCGATCACAACGGGAGCCGGAAAAGATCTGGGTCGGATGGCCCTACATGAATATCGATAGCGTCGTCTCAGCTGTAGGAAAGCGAGAGGGAGCTATATTGCGCCGACGCTGAAAAGCGCGCGCGGCGCAAGAGTCTGCTTACGGCGACTACAGCCTGCTTGCGCGCAGGGTCGTAGTGTTGGCGCGCTGGGCAGTGGCGCCATATCCATTCCCCCTCCAGTGAGCTGGGATTGAAGCCCCGAGAACGTGACGTGCCGAGCCGGTTGAGGTGGAAGCTGGACTAGATGCACTGGCTGGTCCTGCTGACTAGACGGCTTGGCTTGAAGACTAGGAGGCCCTGGTGGTTTAGAAAGATCAAACAGCGGTTGCTGGATGGAGGGAGGCGAAGGTTGACTCTGCGTAGATGCATCAGTGCTGGGCGCATCTGGCTCTGCTGACTCCAGATATGCAGGCTTGAGCTGGTCTGTAGAGATG
>JAPYZA010006671.1:0-10839 GCA_030522685.1 Eupelmus azureus
AGGGGAATCGAAAAACGAATATAAAATAATACAGAAAAACGAAGCAACGTTCTCTTGAATGAAAAATATGCATTTTCTAAAAGCAACAACGCGTCCTATTTACTCATCTTAAGTCGAAAATCCAAGCACAATCCCAGATAGTAATCTTAACCTTCAATTTTCCTGCCTCTCAAAAACCATGTCGCGAGCTCGTGTCAGGGTTTCAATTTCAATCGGCGCAACGAAAAAGATCCCCCGGATCCCTTTCCTCTAAATTCCTGTACATCTCTCCGTGTCGCCTTCCTCCCTTTCTCTCTTTCTCTCTCAACGCTCTCCTCGAGTCCTCCACTTAGCTACTAAGCCCCCCGGGGGGATTAAAGGCAGAGCCTAACGAGCGGACAGCTAGCTCGCTCCTTCAATTTAATCGGCGGGCTGCACTTTTATCTCTCTTTCTCTCTCTCTCTCTCTCTCTCTCTTGCTCTCTCACTCTTGCAAACGCATAGAAAGAGGGGATTCCCCGCGCGACCTTGCGCTCGCACTCACGCAGGAGGAAAATTAAAATGCGGCTTTTGCGCAATTACGCGCTGGCCTTCGCGAAAAAACGAGTTTTGAGGTCGGTCGCGAAGGAGCTGTAAGCGGCTTCTTTAGAGATGTAGGTTAGTTTGTTCACATGGATCGTTTTTAAAGTGAGTTTTAGGTTGGATTAGCAAACAAGTTTTCTATATGAGCTATTTTTATTAATGTTTTTTTTATCGTTTTTCTTGATCATGCTATGATTTTTGAGAGTATACCGGATTTTTAAATATTCATCTTTTTTGATTAAATTATTAATATTTTAAAACAATCTAACAGTTTATCAACTGTAATAAAATTTTTATTGGTTTTTTTTAACAAGGTTTAATATTTTTTGTTTTAATTAGAATGCTCGCGTGATTAGACCTATAGGTCAATGATTAGCTTCTTGAAAAGTCAGCCACGTATTTCGTTCACTTTACGAAAATTGATGTAAATTTAATTACTTTTTAATGAAATAATTACAACCATAAACATCATGATTTACTTTGTGAATAAATGCTTGAATAATTCTACTAAATTACTGGCCAGTACACCGGTTAGCTTAAGCTCTTTTCTGTGTTGAAATTCAGCAATAAATTCAAATATGAATTTTACACAAGTTATATAAAGATAATTTCAAATCATTAATTACATGATTCAAATAAATAAATAAGTATAGCGTAATTTTAATTAATAGAAATTTAAATTACTTTTAATTTAAAAAGAGCAGATTAATAATTAATAAATAAACTTTGTGATTCAACCAATCCGTGATCTTACTAATTAGTAAGATAGTAATTACTTATAAAAATCTAATCTCCTCATTTCACTTATCGTCGCTCCTAACAAAAACTAGTACTTTTCAATTTCTAAGACTAAGATACTTCAAACTTCCCACGAAAACTAAGTCACTTCGCGTCTTTCTCGCGAAGTCTAGTACATTTCGGTTCCTCCCGCGAAGATTAGTATTTTCCGCCCTCCTGCCGCGAAAACTAGTACTTTTAACTATATCCCGCTGCGAAGAAAAGTAGATTCCACCGTCTTAGCGAGAAGAATTTACTACATTTCGCTGTCATATCATAATTGAATTATAATATTAAGTAAGATTCGCCCATACCTTTATTTTTATAACTAAGTATCAAAAAAATAAAGTTCAAAATGAAGAAATTAAAAGAAAAAATAAAACATTAAAAAAAGTAATGTACTTAAAAAGTAAATTATTTTTTTGTAAGTAAATAATTAACTGAATAAAACTTGTGGAATTTTCCTACATATTCATATGTGTGACTTCCCGTACAAACAATTTTAGTTCACTTTTCCTGTTTCTGAACTATTGAATTGAGGAAATAAGTTCAAATCTACTACTTTTACAGTTTTTATTGTTTATTTCATTCAACTAATAAGAAAAATGTTTTTAAAAGTAAATATTATTTGAAAATATTAGTAATTTGTGAAAGCATAGCTTTTAATCACTTTATTTCATTCTGGTATATCTGTCGTATTATAATATATCTGTAGATTTCATAATATCCGAAAAAGTACAGTTTTCTTAATTTCGTGAAATCAACAGTTTTATATTCAAACGTATAGCTAAGAGAGGGAGAAAACAAGTTAAATATTGATAAATAAAAGTAATTAAAATTGCATTTATTAAGATATTGCAGTACTTATTCGTAAAGTTGGGAAGTGATTGTGAGCCCTTCAGTCCCCAAAAATGGTATAAGATGGATTAAAAAAAAATAAATAAAATAAAATCGAATTTGATTTCTATCAGAAACCACAGCTATATACTCGATACAATTATAAGGCTTCCGATTAAAATAAAAAGAAATGAATTTGTTTGAAAAACTAGGTTACATTACTTTTTGGAAGACTTGATGCCTCCTGTTTCACACAGAATTAAAAAACTTTACGGAAAATGATATTTTAAAATTTATAAAAACTGAAAAATAACTTTTTATAACAATTTTTAGAAAATATTTATTAGAACAATTTTCAAAAATACATAAAAAACCCGTTAAAGAAAAAAAGACTTACTAACTAAATAAAAAGGTACACATAACGAGAAATAATTTTCATGTTAGAACCTCATATTGTTCATCAGTGCTAAATATTTTCAACGAGAAAGGGCCTTTTTCTTGAAAACTGATTGCGCATAAGCATTTTATAGAAAATCAAGATAAATTATATAATTTAGGTTTGAATAAGCCTAAATTATATAAATATGTATGCTTTTGAATACATCTTTTTTTTATTTTTTATTTAATGAAATAAATAAGAAAAAGCGTAAAAATGATTATATCTATAAGCGATTAAATTCCCAAACTTCGAATGACTCGAACGTTTGACTAATTAGCAGCAAGAGAAAAGCGTACATCTTAAGGTTATTGGCATGATTGTATTGATATTTATTAGTGACTAAATGAATAAGCTAAGTGTTAGATTTTAACTCGTTCCTTCTGATCTCGGATTTAATGAACATTAAATGAAATTTTGACTTACTGTTAAGGGAAGCCACAGAATTACATCAGGATAGTCGAATGTCATAATCCACAAGGTGAAGTGTAATAGTCTTCGCGGTAAAACAGTGGAAATTACTTGTCTTCGCAGTAAGCTTTGAAAAGTCCTAATTTTCGCAGGAGTTTTTTTTTCGCTTGGTGCTTGGCACCCGACCCTCGACGCTCGGCGCCTAATGTGGAATGGCCGTTAGGAGCGACGTTTTATAACAATCCCATGCGATTAATATATCGACGTGTATCGAGTCGAATCGAATTCGGTTTCGAGTCTCGAATTTATAACGGGTTGGTCGAATGCGTTGAGTTTAGGTTAGGTTAGCTTAGGTTAGGTTAGGTATGCAGGCGCGCGTAACACGCTCGATCTCACTAGTAACCTTTAATAACCTTCTGGCTCTTTAACCTATCCTTCAAACCAATAAACAAGAAAGCTCCAAAATTCATATTAATATAAAAATACATAATTCACCAATCTCCAAAACTCAATTCTCTATCTCCCGTCCTCCAAAAACCTTTCCTGAAGCAAGCTACACTAAGTTATTTACATACGTCTAGAAAAAAAAATCCACCTCCTCTCTCAATGCGAAATTGCCGTGGCGCTGTTCCGCATTATAATAGCCGGCGCCGCTGCCAAATGCGGCCAAAAATCGCCGGCTCGCGGCCGCGCACGTATGCATATAAGTACACCTGGAGAATCGATTCAGAGGCGCGCAGTCCTCGCTACGAGCTCTGGCAGCGAATCGGCCTGCAATAAAGGCGCGGCAGCGATTTTCGTCCTCGAAAAGCTGGTCTCGACGGTAGTTGCGCGCCGCGACGTCTTGAATGCGCGATTTTATACCGCTGCGCGGGCTCATCTCCCCCCCTCCCTCTCTCTTAAGCGCCTACTTTACCTTTAAATTTCGCATACACGTACGTACCGATGTCTAGACGATGGCTCCTTTCTTCTTATCCTCTTTACCCACGCTCGAGCTGTTTTTCAGACTACTCCGCGTTCTTCTTCTGTTTCCCTCCTATTTGCGATTTTCCGATTCGCTCCGTATACTTGTGGCTTTAGTACTCGCGCGTATGTGTGTAAATTTTCGTGAACGTTCGGGCACGCGAGACCGTATAAGTAGCCGTGAGTGCACATAAATTAGCAGATATATATATATATTTATGTTCACGTATTTAAATGTGTATTTCACCGAAGCTGGTTCTCGCTCGAACGCGCGCCTGTGTATACGGGGCCAGCCGTCTGTTTTTCTTACGCGTTCATTTTTCTAGGCTGCCTTTCCAGAAGAGCTGGTTGCGCTCTTTGCATATTTTTATACCTTTAGTCGTGTAAGAATGTGTATACGTATTTATAAGTAGCGACGAGCGCTTGTCTCTGTATGCGACTGAAAGTATCTCTGCGTGCGTTACTGTTACCGAACGCGCGTATAGTTTTTCCCCGAGAATAGGGCAATATCGCAAGACCGCCTTTATCGGATCTCCCTCTCTCTCTCTTTCTCTTGTCGAAACTATGTACTCACTGAGCAATACTATTGCTTTTGCATTAAAATTTTTCGAAGGGTTTTTCCTGCCGACGCGAGCGTATCCTGAAACACCGATAAATTCAGCCTGATACGTTTCGAAAAGGGTTGTGCCGCTCGATCTGCGTCGCGTTGTGCGAGTTATTTTTGGAATAGGACGTGATCGATCATTGTTTCCTGCTCAATGCAGTTTTTAGGGAAAATCGATTTTCAAAAGCTTATCCGTTTAAAAAATGTAGGTATTCGATATTATTGAACATTTGCGTGAGTAATTCGCTTTGAATTTCAAAAATGTAATAAAGTATTTAGTAAAGGAATAATGTAATTAAAATCGTGATGTTAAAATTTTTAAATCGCGATCCTCCTATTCCTTGAAATTATTTATTGAATTCCTCGAATTTTATCCATTTTTGGAAGTGAGAAAGATTTTAAAAATGTGACAAATTCATATTTCAAAGACTTGGCTAGCGACAAGCAGCGCTGCAGCATACTTTAACATTCTGACGTCTTGCATAGCGTTACTTTTACTACTTCAAAATTTCAATACATTATGGCAAAAGTCATAAGTGTACTTGCAAATACACAAGTTTAACAAGTAATTAGCGATCCACCGGAAACCGATCTACCTGCTTCTTTTCGTATTCAATATATCCCGAGAGGCTGAATGAGCCACAGCCAAGTGAAAAAGCGAGAGGAAAAGCTCGCTCTCTCTCTCTTGAGCTTTTTTTAGCCCCGCGGCCAGTGGATAGTCTCCGTTGCACCTATGTCTGTGTGTGCAACGTAGGTCGAGAGCAGCAGGAATGACGCAGTAGGGTAGAAGAGGGACATGTCTTTTTCGGGCGCGTCTTTCAGCTCTCGCTCGCCTTTGCCTACCCTCCTTCTCTAACTCCCTTCCCCCTCTTTATTTCCCTCTCCCTCTCTCCCTCCCCCCTCGCTCTCTCTCTCTCTTTCTCTCTATGTCAAGAGTAAAGGAAAGCGAAGACTTTCGAGGACGCTCCAGTTCGGCAGCGTCGAGAAATTAAGGAGATGAAAAATCGAGGCTGCCTGTGCAAGAAAGCGTAAGAGTATTTCCAGATTTATTCCAGGTCGCGCGCGGTTGCATGGGCATTTGCTTGCGCGGATTGAAAGGGGCAGATAGCTCGGGCTTTCTTGAATGATGTCGGATTTGAAAATAAAATTTTTTCTCTTACAGATTGGCTTTAGTGGTTTATGCCGAAATAAAAAGTTTACGAAGGTTATAGTTTATATGCTGGAAAATAATTATGTAGGTTACGTGTTTTACCGTACTCGAATTATTGCACTTATGCAAGTAATTTGCATAATTTAGCATGCGGTTAATTAAAGACTAAATAATAGTGTTGTAAAACAGTTACTCTCTGATTAAGACAAATTTCTGTATTTCACTGTATTGTATATGGTGTATTTAATTTTTATTTTAGAAATAAAATCCAGTTAAAGAAAAATTATTTACTAACGCTAACATAAAAACATGTCTTGTACCATTAAAATCGGATAAACAGGCACTCTATAAGATTTATTTTACACGCAATATTAAATGAAAGTCTCGGTACATATACAGTAGTACAGCATGTTTCCCACTAGCTTTCTTTTTCTCGCGTTCGTCGACTTTTACCGTCTCTCTGTTTTTCTCCGCTACTGCGAGAGAATTTCGTGTCTCTCAATTGTCACGCAAAAACTTGGCAAACTCCATTATTTATCGACCGGCGGTATAAACTGCATGCACGTATACACATCCATGGCTCGTTATTATGGCCGCGAAATTAGCTCTTATGAGCACGGAAGTCCGTTCCTTTTTATTCCGTTTCATGAAAGTTAGAGAATCTAAAGTCAAGAATTAGCTCCAAAAGTTTCTGCATTAGAGGAAAGGATTTTTCTTTTTTGATTGCGGATTATTTTAATTAAGTGAGATAACTCGATAAATCTTTTAATTTCATTATGGAACGTTTATAAAAACTTAATATTTTTTGAACGTATGTAAGGAGTTTTACTTCTTCACAGATACGTTACTTTAAAAGAACTTGAGTAACTGATTAAATGTTTCTTTAAATATCTTTAACGTTGGTTTCATTTCATCGTAAAAAAATTATTAGAAAGTTAAAAGTGTTAAATGTATTTCAACTTAATAATTAATAGCCATTATTCTTAAGAATCTTTTTAAAGTGGAATTTTTTAAAATAAAAATAACTTGTTACACATCCTTAAATCTCATCCATTATAACAATTTATAATTTAATATCTCTCAAAGTAAAAACCTTAATAATGTTCAAGACAACGCTGATCCGCTGGCGCGTTTGACCGTATATCTCATCAAATATTCATAAGTTTAATGGAACTATACATAATCCTCTCAGCAGCTATGAATTCTTTAGTGCGCGTATTAGCCTACTCGTTAAAGCCCGAATAGCGAGAACAGATATTAAAATAAAAGCCAATAGCGGGCAATAAATATTATGTAAAACTCGCGTGTTACACATTTTATTCCCTCCCTCTTCTTCGCCTATATACATTCGTGCACGCTCCTTACCAGGGCACATAAAAGCTCGGGGCCATACCGACTTGGATGGCGCGAGTGCGCGTGCGATCGCTTTTAACGAGCGACTGCCTCGAAGATTACAGCGAGCGAGAGACTTGGCTCTCTGCAAAGCGGTATATCTACATGGAGTCTTTCGTGTCTCTCGCGGCTTAAATTTAGGAATTGGTGATATAACGCGCCGCGCGGCCTTCGAATCGATGTCGAGTCCGACCTTTTCAGGGTCGCGCTATATCAGATTTTGTAGGTTGTGGTTAGATATGAATCGGGAGTTGGAATTTATTCTCTCGCAGGCTATTTCGAAAATTTCCACGCAATTATTTTCTCGGCTTATAAACTGAGCTTTACTGTATAGTGCTGAATGAAAGACTATAGTCATAGGTCAAGAACGGCTCTTCTTGACCTCGTTTATTACAGTCACATCAGTTTTTTAATCTTAAAAATAAACCAGAAATTTTCGAGGCAACGCAGCCTTCGGCAATTCAAGAATTTCCTCTTTTCTGCGTGGAACCATCCAAGTACAAGCTCCGTAAGCACCGCGTGTCCTCTCGTAGGCGGCAGTTTTCCCGCTCAGTTCCTTTATCGGTTCGTGGCACGAGAAAGAGGGAGAGGAAGAAAGAAAGAGAAGGAAAGCTCCCTTCTCCTTCCCGCGGACTTTCTCACGGCACGGCGACGGGCAATAATGTTTTCCGCCTCCCATATTCCATTATCCGGCAGAGGCGGCGAGATTTTCCCTTCTTCGTGCGGCGGCGATTTGTCGCGAAACGGCCTTTGAATTCTGTTTTTACAAAATCGCCTTCGTGATTTACGGCCCGCGTGTCCTACTGTATTTATAGGTTATGTTTTGAGAAACGGGAGATTTATCTTCCCTCGTTTAGGCCAGTCTCCCCCCGTTTAAGTTTAATGGCTCCTCTTTTTTTCTTCATTTGACGCCAATTTTTTTCCTCCTTTTTTTTGTAGAAATACGACTTTTTTATCCGGGCTTGTTTTATAAAGTGAGGCTCGGTCGTAGGGAGATTTTTTGACGGAACTCACTAAGTCGAGATTGAACGATCATTAAATATTTTACGGCGATCGCAGAACTAAAGCTAAGTTTAAATGTAAAGATTTAATATATTTGTTTTTGATACATGGTCGAGGGAATAATATTCAAAAATAATACATGTAAATTCAATAAAAATGTTTAGTTTGAGGTTATATCAAATAAATTTTATATGAAATAAATACGATGTAAAATTTCGTTTGACTTATAATATATTTCATATTTGTGTATATTACTTTTAACACATTGTTGAATCTCTTTATGTACAGCCTTGAAAAGGGATGTTTTTATTAACACGTCCGAAACGTCGGCAGAAAAAATAAACTTGGATAGTTCGCGGAGATCGAAGCATTATCTACTTATTTTTAAATAGTTTTTTATGTTGAACCAGAATACAACTTCTCTAGTATGATTTACCAAAAAATCTTGAAACATAATTAATCTAATACACATTACAAAAAAGTCACATTTATACTACATTCTGTTATTTTTACTAAAAAAATAGTGGAAAATGACCTCAATAACGATAAAAACCAATACGCTTCTCATTACCACACACTCCTTAATTACAACAACAACTTGGATAATTTTTTTTCAAACTTTAAACTGGTGCTCATCTATTCGTCATAAATCAAGCGCGGATCAAAGCACACGGCCAACTTGACACGCGCTGGCGCCGCCATTCTTCAGCCCTCGGAGCAGTCGACAGGGACGTTACTCTGCCGTGTAAAAGGGAGGAGAGAAGCGGCTCCCGATCGTCGCTCTCTCATTCAAAATAGCATTACGCTCGGCGTATCCCCGTCGGAATTTTTTTCCTTAGATCCTCGATAAACGCTCCAACAAATCCCGCGTCTCCGGCTACGCGGCGGAAAAAGGAAAACCGCGAGTGACTACTTACATGGATAGATTTTGAAGGAGGTGCGTGGGAGGAGGGAAGATTGATTGGCTCGAGGGGGTTACTTTTGCACTCGTCTCTTACGGGATCAGTGCTCTTTCTTTAGGAGAGAAGCTAATCCTCGAGAGCTGACCTCTTATCAGTCATTATATCGCGAGCTCGTTCCGTTCACGGATCATTCAATTGGACGTTGGATGCCGACTCGTGTATCTAGTTTATTTCATCGGGATATACAGCGGATGTTTCCTTGTCCGACTAACTCGAGATATACCATTGACTCCGAGATGGATCAGTTTACTGCGTTTTGTTTACTTTGTTGGATGAATCGTGTTTTTCTCTTTAAAATAGAAGAAGCTTTGATAGTTCTGTTTAAAGATTGTAGAGATCAAGGAGATATCTTTTCTTTTCGTATTGCTCTAAAACAACCTTTTCATTTATAAAAATTTAACTTTTTATTATTTTTATGTGACCCAGAATTATACATTTATGCAATTACTTCATAAATTGCAATAATTTTTGAGTGGGCAGATTTTTTAATTACGTTGTTAAACATTTTGTTACCAATAAAATAAAATAAGCAAACTCTTTTATTTTTTAAACCATTCTTACCTTGACAACGCGCATCTGGGAGCTAGCTAAGGCAAAAAATATACTGGTAGTAAGAGTATAAGGCTTATTAAAAAAGCTTATTAAAGGAATTCATTAGACGAAGTTCGGAATTTATGTATGGCGCACGAGAGATAACGAGCACTTGAACGGCGGAAAAGGAGGAAAATAGTAGGGGGAGCAAGTCTTACTTTAAGAAGGCTAATAATCTATATCTTCCATTGAATGCAATATCATCCAATTACTGTGGTATTCATGGCTTCTCGATGATGCTCCTTTTCCTTTATTATCTTCATTAATTGGCACGATAAAAGTACACGATTAACCAGCTCGTAATTTCGAAATATCCGCGTATTGTGTTAGCTCTTTAAATCCATTAAGTGCGACTGTTATGCCAGATTCTAAATAAGCTAGAGGTATCAATACAGCGCAATGTGTTCTAGTTTTAGAGTAGATATTGATGGGATTTATTAGGTACATTTATAGTTTAAAAAGTTAATAGATGTAATGATAGAATGCTATAATCGAGATGGAACAAGATATAAGTTGTCAATCAAAATATGAAATAAAAAATTTATCTTATTTAAGTATCTTTATTTAAGTAATATCTCGATCTTATTCAATGCGTTCATGTAGTTGATTGATTAGAACAAATTTCTGACAGCTTCCTGCTATTATTTATTCACGAGAATTAAGGTAATAATCTAATTACAATCGTACATCAATATTCCAATTTTAAACCTGCACCTCAGTACTCTTTGCAAAAGACTTACAATATAACGGTTATAGATGAAATAAAATTTAAACTAATTTTTAGTCATTCTTTGACGATCTTCGTGAAATGCAAATTAAAATTCTCATTTTTCGCTTTGCGCGAGGCGCTCTCCCAAATGTCCCTCTTTCTTCTGGTCCACTAATTTTAATTTTAAAAATGTTGCAAAATGAAAATTCCGCTTTAGCCTCAGGGCGCCTTTTTCTTCTCCCCTCGCGCGCTCGCGCGACAGGCATTGAAAGACGCTCCGCGCGCGCGCTCGCAAAGAATTGTTTCGTATCTCATTCACGAGACGCGTCTTCCTCCAAACTCGCGCAACCGTGCGCCGTTTTCTTTTAATCGCCTTTCTCTTCTCTTTCGCCTGCAGCGCGGCAAAAGAAATTTCTTAATTTTTTCCTGCACCCTCTCGTCTCTC
>JAPYZA010006672.1:0-10838 GCA_030522685.1 Eupelmus azureus
TTTTTAATTTTAATAGACGTCTATTTTATTTATACAACATATGGGAGGGCTTATAAAATTCTTTAGTTGATATTATTCAAGTATCTATACGTACTTCACAAATTTGGAGTAATACTCTTTAATTTGTGGTTCACAAGTTCATATCATCAACTCATTTCGTAAATTACACAGTATACCTAAGACATCATCATCGCGGCCATCCGATACGCACATTTTCTTGAAACTTTTCTATTGAAAAATAACAGGATTAAGTGTATCCTCGACCCAATTTGTAAAAGCTATAAGAAAATGACGAGTTTCCAGGGAAAAACTGAAGTATCATTTTCCTAAACTAGTAGAACATACGGTATCCCTTTAAAATCTAATGAACCATGCCGTGGCTCCTTGAAAAGGCTCGTCGCCGCGAAAGTGGCGATGCGCATTCGAGAAGAAGAGCCGACAGAACGGCTACGAAAGCCGTCTGCAGAGGAGAGGAATAAAAAAATTCGCTGCATCATTGTATATCGCACAGCCGTCCTGCGCGCGCACGTCAGTCTGCGCTCGCCCTTTTTTTAAGTCTATACATATATATACACTCAAGAGATGAGCAAGTTCTCTCTGAGCCAGCGATAACCGGTGCTGGAGGTCGGCAGCAGGAAAATGTGTTACTCACGAAAATAATGGTCTAATTGGGTCTACGCTTGGTAAACTTCATTGGGAATAGTTGTTTTTTTGGTTTTATTGTTTTACTGTGATTTTGTTTGATGTGAAAGCAGGGTGATGGGAATGTTTCTAGCTAAAATAGCACTTTAATTCTTATTTTTATTTAGTTGTCCACTTAAAAATAAATCAGTAATAAATAACTTTATTACTATAGTAGTAAAACAAAATATTATTTAAAATATAATGACTGAATTTCTACACTTAACTTACTTTAAGCAAAGCTCTAAATATATCATAAAGTTGTAGACAATTTGTTGTTGACCGCAACAACAATCAGATGTCGCTCACTATAGATCATTTTTTTCTTCTATTCAATTATATTTTATTATTTTATACCTACAACTCTCGCAATCATAATTTCCCCACAAAAAACACCACGACCAAACGTAATCTTTAACAAACTTTCCGAATTCATACCCCAGCGTCAATACCCCCAAACTTCCCCAACTCGACCACAGCCTCCCCCTCCTCCCCCTAAAAATCCGCAAACCCCAGTTTATAAAGCCAGGCAGAAACAGACGACCCGCGAAGCCCTTTTGCTCTCTGCACACCCGCGCGCACATTCTCGCGTGTTCAGAAAGCCCGATGCAGCCCGACCAACTTTGCAGGCACAAAGGGCGCTAGCCGCAACTCGCGCCGCGCCTCTGCGCCCTCTATCCTCTGTTTAGGTAACGTTAATTGCCAATTAGCCGCGCGCGCGCAGCGACGAAACTTCATCGCGCCTGGGCCGACGTTGAAAATTCCGTCAGCGAGCCGGCACACTCGACGTGCGTGTATATGCATGTTGTTGCTGCAAGCTCCTGGCTTTCGGAAAGCTCTCGCGTCATGCGAGGCCGCGCGCACAAACGAGCGCGACGACGCACGCATGTATATACGCGGGCGTTACGTGTTAGAGTCGGGGAGTTTGATTAGGGTTGCTGATGGTGGGCTTTTTTTGGCGGTGGGTTTGGTTGGTGGGTTGATTGAAATTTCAGGGCTTGTGCTTTTTTTTAGATTGATGGTTGGTTCGGTATGTGGGTTAATATGTTTACATGTTTTCATGATTAGTAATTACATGAGCTCTTGCTTGATGATTACTTAAAAGCGGTGTTTGATCATATTCAAAATGAGTAAAAAAAATGTGTAAATAGTAAATAATAATAATTTGGTTGCGCAATTATTTAGGTAATTCAAAACTAACTCTTTTGATTTTTCATGTTATTTTAACTTTTAATTTCATGCTCGATATTGAGGCCAAAGGATTAAAAATATAACAAAAGGAGCTTAGTACAAGCTTATTACGTGTACCCACGGAAGCAAATGCTCTGTTTGCCTTGAGCACCCACGCATCCGCTCGCGGCAAGTGCACGGGAGCTGCATCAGTGCCCATAGAAATTCGGCACTACAACTCTTGCCGAGTGTGTATATACATACGCGAGCCCTTGAATCGCATGTCTGCCATCAGCGTAGGATGCATCCTCCCGAGCAAACTTCGTTCCGGAGGGCAAGGAGAGAGGCTAGCCGGTTCGTCGAGCAAAGGACAAAAGCCAGATGAACCTATTACCTCTCCGCTGTTCTCCACGGTTTCGCTTTCACATCGGGAGAGAGCCAGCGCATTACGCCGTGTATACAGTTCCGCGGGCAATGATAAGGGAACGCTGCATACTCGGACGTACGGAGGATCAGAAGCTTCGGTGCACGGGTGTATGAATCGAATGAAGGAAAGAGAGGAGGAGGAGGATGCGGCGAGGGAGCGCCAGCTGCGCGCGATGGATACGCGTAATTCCGACGGCTTAAACGCCGGGAGCGTATAAGGGACGCCCGCGAAATTACATTTCGCTAATGGATATTTTGATATTGATTGGATGGAATTGTCGGGGAGAGAGGGATGAAGATTAGCGGTAACAGACGGACTGGTTCTGTCACCGGAGACGGATTGAAATGTGCCCGCTGATAAATTGTTTGTAATGGAAAATTAATTAATTTCTGGAAAACGTTAATCTTGCTTATTATTGACAACTTCAGAACCCTCATATCTTTCTTTTCCAAACAAAAAAAAAATCTGTATTTAATACACAAAGATACCAACCAACGCTCAATTTAAAACACTCCCTTTAATTTCCACACCACAACTCAAGCTGAAAGCAATGGACTTCATACGCGTAGAACGTCCATCTAGGATCGTCCGCCACCCCATATATCGACACGGCGTATGCGGTAACAGCATCAGAGAGCGAGGCACAACGAGCACAATACTGCACTCCGACATTGCAGCCCCGGCGTACACGTACATATTACCGAATACCGCGGGCGCGTGCATGCGTGTCGAGCGATGGTCTCACTGCAGCGCGCTATATACTCGTCCTCGGATCGGCCGGCCGAACAATAAAGGCCATTGTACCGAGGGCTTGTTAACGTTCTGCAGCGCGAGAGCGTCGCCGTCGATTTGCATCGGGCGATCGACGCGCCGCTGCCGCCGTGCGCGCGTCTATGATTTAATCGTCGTCGGTCTTTGGCGCGGGCTACGTTGAATGCCGAAAATCGGCTATAACTGCGCGCTGCGGAGCGAGATTGCTGAAGAGGAGAGGATGGAAAGACTGATTGTGGGATGGATGGGTGGAGCGTATGGAGTGGTTATATGCGGTTTTCGAGAGTAGTGTGCGTAGAAATTAGATATTTGTTGATACTATGTGTATGAGCACTAGCACCATTTTAGTTTATTGAATATAATTACATTATTTAGCTTAAATTACCTGTATTATTATAGAATTTTTGTTTTCTGAGAAAGAAGATTTTCATGTTCACCAAAAAATAATCTCTTAAATTGATTTTAATGCTTTAACGATACAAGACAATTTTTTATGAGACTTTTAATTCAAGCATTTCTAGCGGTCCACGTATTCATTTTATCTTTGTTTGAAAATGTCAAAGGTTATCATTTCAGGAATTACTCGAGAGTATGATGTATTTGTTTTGTTTAAATGCATTAATTTTATTTATTACTTATAAATAAAAACATACGTATCAGTGTATTTTTATTAATTGAAATAACAACAAATAGTTAAAAGTTATAATATTAAATAAATGGAGTGTATAAATCTACTTCACAAAAGAACTCTTGTTTTTTTGTACATTTAAAATTAGTGAGATGCCCACTCTCGTTGATTGCAGCACAATTTGGTGCATTAGAAAATTTGCTATATTTTGGTGATCCTTGTTGCCAACGAATATATTCTGCATCATCTAGATTATCGAAAAATAGTGATATCCAAGATCCATCTTTGTAATCGTGAATACCAACATAAGCGTAATTCATTGTGTCAGCCAAAGATGGTAATTTTTCTTTAATTATTTCTCCCAAAACCTAAAATGAAATTTAGAAAGAAATATTGAATTTTATGTATTGAAAGGAAACAATATCTAAATATATAAACATTTTTGTCAGATTTTATTGTTAATTCACTTTTATATGTTTTATTTGATTAATAAACTGACTTTATAAAAAGCACTTATTATAATAAAAAAAATTTAATAATATGATAGTAAGAATAAAAAGTTTATAATGAGATCGTAAAAAAATTGATCTAAAAACAATATCAAATATAAGGTAAAGTTTAAACATTAGACTATTAAATGTGGTGTAGTTCATTTTCCAAACTCTAAACAAATTTGAATGAGAAAATATTATTAAATGAATCATGTCTATACTTTATTGGATAAATATTAAGAAGGTTAAAACAGTAGAAAATCGCGATCAAATAAATTTCTATCTATATAAATTTTGGATTTTTATATTTCTATATTTTATTAATTTTAAAGCATACCAGTAAAAATGCGAAGTTCAAATAACAAAGATATAAGATAAAGTAAGTAATACTAAACCATTATATAAACTAAAGTTAACTTGTGAAAGTTATTTAGATTTAATTAAGCTTATCTTATTATCAAATGTTAATTTGCAATCAAATACCTCTACAATAGCCTTTAAAAATTCAAATATAATTTTCTAATTACTTAAAAATAAATCAGTAGTTTGTAAAAATCAAAAAATTAAAACAAGATATTTTTAAGATCACTGAGTGAAATTTTTTAATTTTTCGTAGTGAAATTTAAATATTAATTGTACTTACTGATGCCTCGGCTGAAGAATTGATAACAGCGAGATGCGCATTTTCTCGACGACAAAAGTGCAAAGCATCATACCAACTTAATTTTGTTAAGTATAATTTGTGGTACCCTATTCCAGAGCTTAAATGATAGCCCTTTTTAGTAAGTATTTCATGACGCGTGAATCCCAGTGTTTCACTTGCTGTTTCGTTAAGCGTCTTATCAATTCTAGCTTTCATTGATTCCACTTTTGTAATTATATTTTCAAGAGATTTAATAAATGTCTTTTCTGTCGTAGTACTAATAATTTCATGGTTTTGTGTTTCTTCACAGTTTACAAACGTCACTGAAAAAATAACAAAATACAAAGATGCTAAAAGAAAACTTAACAATTGAACTTTCATATTGCTCGAGCAGAAAATACTTTCATAATAAGTGTTCGTCTTCTCTACTTGTATTTTTACGAATAAGTAAGATTGATAAATGTCTCGAGTTTAATACGTTTGGTTATCGGGTATTAGTCATAATAAGATGAGCGCATAATTTCCACTTTGATATTATATCTAGAACACAAAATAATCAACTAGTCTTACATTGCGAAACATGAATTATTCATTTTATTATGAAAATATATAATGACAACATTATTTTATCAAAGAAAAATATATAATTCTAAAGATAAGAAAAATCAGAATGGTTCGAGAAAATGTGAAAATCGACTTGAACATAATTTACAGAATATTACGCAAGCTCTTATAAAATATCGATTTAATTTATTCTCTAGCACGTCTGCATCCCAGGAATTTCGCAAAAGTAGGATCGTTCAACATGGCAAGGAATTCCAAGCAATTTGCCATCCTCAAACAACACCCCGCAGTTTGCCTGCGAAATTTTCGGCGGTCCTACACTCCATCGATTATACCCCGTTTCGGTGAGGGGATCGCCAAATACAGTCACCCATTCATCTTCTTTAAATTGATTATGGATGCCGATGTAAGCACTAAACTGGTAATTTTCAAGCAGCAAATTTTTCAGTGCCTGCAATAAAAAAAAAGTGAATTTTAAAGGGCAACCATGCAATTTATATTAAATTAAAATTGTGAAAAAGTATCATGATTAATCTTTAGCTAATTATTCTCATTTTGTATTATACCACCGAAATTACAATTTTGCACTTCTTAGAAGCAATTTCAAACTTTTCTAGGAAAAAAAAATTTAAATTCTTTGCTGTTTAAAAT
This sequence comes from Eupelmus azureus, assembly GCA_030522685.1. NCBI lineage: Eukaryota > Metazoa > Arthropoda > Insecta > Hymenoptera > Eupelmidae > Eupelmus > Eupelmus azureus. The sequence continues at coordinate 6,027 of JAPYZA010006672.1, forward strand.
TTCATCATTTTTCTATTTAGTTTTACTTTCTTTGTAATATACCTGAGCCTCGCTTTCGGAATTTAATATAGCAAGATGCGCATCATCTCTGCGACAAGATTTTCTCGCTTCGTTCCACGTAAGATTGGTCAAGTAAAGTTTGTGCCATCCAATTCCACTTGTACACGTGTAGCCAAGTCTCACAAAGTCCTCGGCTCTTCTGCTTTTGAAGCCGTAACGCGTCGCGTTATTTCGCAAACTAGTGATTAACCTTTCATTGATACTGCCTATACTTTTCAAGGAGCCAGAAATTTTTTCCAAATCGGATAAGACACTTTGCAGACCATTATCATTTGCAGCATTAACAACTGCTAAGAAAATCAAAGACAAGAAATACGCAATACTTTTATTTATGTTTTGTTGCAAATTCATATTTAATATATTTATCGGTAGCCTTATTGCATATTTAACTGAACTTGATGTAGCCTTGTTTCTCTAGCGCTGTGCGCTTAGAACTGAGTGATAAGTTAAAATGATGTCATGTTAGAGAGATCATTGCTTTATCGATGACTGACCTCTATCAGCTGATCTGCAGATGCTGTTTCGTTTTATGAATGTATTCTCTGCGTATAACGATATATCACTTCATAGCTCGTTTGTTCTACTTACAAGTCGCTTTCTATTCGCGAATGTATAATAAACCAACTTTTCTTTAAAAATTCCTTCACGAACTTCTCTTATTAAAATTTATATTAATAAACTACCTAAATGCTACATCTTCAAATACGATTTGATAATTGAATATAGTAATCAAAATTAGTGTAATCTTTAGGTATGCTACACTGATCATATTCTATGTATGGGGATAATACCCATTTGAATATTCATATCCAATAATTGATGAGCTATACGGATTATATATGAAAACATATTTTCAAACAAATAATCCAATGAGCATTTCCACGCACATCTCACATGATTGGATTTAATTGACAGGATACGTAATCTGTAAGCTTAACGCGCACTATTTTCACTAAAGATCTACAAAGCAATGTAAAATCAAGTGTAATCCTTACAGAATACGGCCTCAGGCAATTCGAACAATTACCAAGGATATGAATTGAAAGTATAATTCCCACAGGTCCATTAACTCTTCAGAATGGTAAATAGTGATACATTGAGAAGTTATAATGTAAGGATGTCATTTTATTTTTGAACCTATCTTATTATTTTTATCTATCAGAATTCAAGCTGATAATAGTATAATAGAAACAATAACTCTACATATCAAGTAAAATACATTTGTACAGAATTACATTAAATCTTCAAGACGATTCTATCACAGAACGTTACTCCCTAACTTACAAACGCTGGTATTCCGTAAACGTACGTGTCCAGGTATTCGCGTTCCGATAGTATTTATATCAGTGATTCATTCTGCGAAAAGGATACGTGGAGAGGAAGAGCGCGGCTGAGCTCTTTCTCTCCCCTGAGTGAATGAAACGTCTGCTAGAACGGAAGCTCACGTGCGCACGGACGTTCCGATGCTATACATTGTAATATGTAACCGTGGCTGCACGCGTGTAAATGCACATGTACATGTGACAACCGAAGCTCTCGTGAATGGCGTACAACTTACTTAGACGGTGAGTCTAGTGTTATCAATTTTGTACTTAGGAATTAGTTTTGTTCCTGCGTGTCGGCTATTTGTTATGCATTTTTTTAATTAGTTTATTTTATAATGGTTCAAATATGAAGAAAATGGCCATCCGTATTATCATTTTTTTTACGTTAACTAATTAATATGTATTCTGGTACCGTAGATAGTAAACAACTGGATTGATAAAACTAATTCTTCAAACAATTATCTTCAATCAATAATATACATATTGTCAATTAGGTAAATACTCAAGTTAATTATGATGAAAATGTATTGCATGGATCTAATCTACTTGTTAATTAGAGTATCATTTGATTTAATTATGTTACAGCTGTATTATATTTAATATTATTGTTTACAAGTTTGATGTTGTTTATTCTCTTCGACATTATGTATATCTATTACAAAGCTTTATATTATATGTATTATTATACTAAATGCTTTCAATTAATTTTCTAAAATACAATTTTTCAAAAATATAAAAATTAAAAAGCAATCTACAGATTACTACGAACAAGAAAAAATGTACAAAAATTTACGTTCTACTTTTACTAATAGAATGTCACTTACAAAAATTAAAATTATTTATATTTTTTTTATAACGAATAGTTTAAATCACTTATTCAATTTTCAAAGCAATGTCTATTATAATAATAATATTTTATTTTATTTATGTGCATACATGAAAAATTTAAATTACGATTCAGAATATTTGTTTGCCAATGCAATAGTATAAGCATTACATTAATATTATTGAATTCAACATTCTACCCAAATCGACGATTTTTCATCGAAAATCCTAACGCAAACAAAAAAAAGTAATTACAAAACTACGATATCAATTCCCCAACCGTCGACAATCCCCCGCTGAAAAACGCAATTCGAAGCTTTGATGTCACCGAGACAAGGAAAAAAAAGAAAAATCGCGCCGAATAGCCGTCCAAAAAGCGATCCTACGCCCGTATAAATTTATCTCTCGGACATGTAGGCGAGCGTATACGTAATTTAACGTGCGCTTATAGTTGCGCGCGACGAGACCGGACATCCGGCGAGCGCCGCGCGAATAGCAAATATGCGCGAGCTCGTGCAGCTTTTTTGCGCAGCTCGCCGCCTCTGCTCCTTTTGCCTCTCTCGTCCGAGATGCGTTAATATATAAAGCTGCTGCTAGCCGCTGAAAGGCGAATCGACAGCCAGCTGCCGTGTGTGTACGAGAGCACCGTGGGGATAAACTCGATCTCTCTCTCTCTCCCTCTCCCTCTTTCTCTTTGTCTGTGGAGCGTTTCCAGTTTTAATTAAAGCGGTTTTTAATCCGTCGTATGCTCATACGCGCGCTCGCTTCCGACGATGAAGTGATCGATTTTTCGTCCGCTTTTTTCGAGAGCGCGCGTTTCGCAGATGTTGATGACTGAAAATAATTTGTATGCGAAATAGAGGAAGCGCTAGGTTATATGGTGAAAAATTTGGATTGCTTTTCGAATAAAAGGTGGATGGTGAACTAGGTTATCTAGAGTTGAATTACGGAGGTCCAGTCGACAAAAAGTTGTTTTGCAAAGTTTCATCAAGTGACTCTTATTTATCTAATGCCTTTAAAATTTTTTAATTATATTTTTAAATCTTTTACATTAACTTAGAACTTTAAAAAGTACGGACGCCAACATGAATGAAAATAGTAAATGCAATAAAAGCTTTCTTAAGCTATACTCAGATAATATTGTTTTCAAATGTTACATTTACATACGTTTGTTATTGGTATACTTTTTCATAAATTAAATATTTTAATTAAATTGATTTAAATTTGTTTTAATGTAACTAATATTTTTGTTACAATATTTGGCAAACACAATACACGCACGATACATAGTTGAAAATCAGTTTGAATTTAAACACATATCGTATGTTTATTTTTGAATGAATATAAACAAGCTTTACATATTGCATTTAATTCCATTTTCCTCAGTAAAAAAGATTGATATATGTTCAATTTTACAAAATCTATACGCAAATCAAACTTTGACGTGTATAAAAATCGTGAGGTTGTATTTAAATGTGAGCAGTACACTTACGTGTTTAATTTAAGCTTGAATTTCGAGTGTAGAGACAAAAACCTATATTTAATTAAAGTTGATTTAAAAGAATTAAAGAAAAAAATTTTATCCAATTTTTCATAAACTAAAAAGTCGCAATTTATTGCTACTGCAAGATTTGCAATAAAAAAATTCTGCAGCAATATTTCATTCTCAGTTACAGCGCGATTGACCAAAGTGCGATGTTATCGCAAAATACAGCCAAAAGTGAACGTACAAACAAGAAAAATTATCAGCCGATTCGGTCAGTCTGACGGCCAGTGGGGCCAGCGGTTGCGCAAAACATTTCATTGCGCAAAAAAATTCGCGCCAGGTATATAGAAAGTCATCGCGTACACGGATACACACACGAGCTGAAAGGCATCCGTCGAACATCCGCCGCGACCGATGAAAGGGACACCCGCACCGCTAATCATTCGGTGCCACATGCGAAGAGCCGGAAGCTCGGACAACTGTCACTTTTTGCTTTTGTCCACCGCATGACGCTGCATGTGACGAAACGATCGTCGACTCTCACCTGTGCGCCGCGCTCTCTTTTTTTTTATTTCGCTTTGTGCGCGCGGTAGTGGGGATTCGCAAATTAATTAGCGGTTACGGATAAAGAGCCTAACGAGGACGCGGTCCGGTTGCGTTTTTTACGGGCTGTAATTTTAGGTTGCTGGAATGTGGCGGATGCATTTGCATATGAAGAGTTCGATGACATTTTGAGTATGTGGACGAGCGCTGGTGGATAGGTATTTTGTGAGGGGCATTCTTGGGAAAATTTGCATGTTTAATTTAGCAGGATATAAAACAATTGATCTTATTAACAAGTATTTATTCACATATTACAATGGAATATTATTGAGGTTTAAGGAACAAGATACCTTTAGATTCTACAAACAATCAATGTGTGTAAATATTAAACTTTACAGTACAATTGAAAAAATCAATAATTTTATTAAAAGTTAATGTAAATGCTGTCAATTTAATCTCTTACAGGCCAACTTTACTTACACTTTCATAACCAACTAGTGTTTGAAGCCATAATATCTGCCTTGTTAAGATTCAACTGCTCCGATTGATGAAATTGTAATTCAAAGATGAATT
>JAPYZA010006673.1:0-10838 GCA_030522685.1 Eupelmus azureus
GGGGTAGCAGTGACTGTAAATTTGAGTGTCATCCGCGAAAATGAAGTGCCTGCTAAATCGGAGAACATTCGGTAGGTCATTTATGAAGACGGCAAAAAGCAATGGACCAAGTACACTCCCCTGAGGGACGCCGGAAGCAACTCTGAGCCACTCAGATATTGAACCACCTCGATCCACGACTGCTTGAACGCGATTCGCTAAATCAGAGCAGAGAGAGAGAGAGAGAGAGAGAGAGAGAGAGAGAAGGAGAGAGAGAGAGAGGCTGTTTTGTTGTTCATAGTGAGCTTCCAGTAAGAGTTTACCTTTCTTTACGCACTGTTTGTTTGTTTCCAAATTGTTAAGATAGTTCATGCTGAGTAAACGATCAAAGTAAAAAAAGAATTTCGTGAATATATTGTAAGTAACATCTAGCACTATTGCAAAACTATAAGTTAAATATTAAATTACTTACTCCAAAAATTTTAGACCTTTGCTTCTCGAACACAGTAAATGCAAAAATATACAGCTTCAATATAAATCTTTTGATACATAAAAAATTAGCTCTTTAATATTTACATAGTGATATTTATGTACGGTTATTGCAAATTTTTCATAATAAATTTATAACCATCAACACAAACTTAAGCAGTATTGAATTAAGTACTCGCTATTTTATGTTCCTAGTGCAATCTTTGGTATTACAAATATTCTTTGTAGTTGGAATAAAATCTACTCACAAAATGGAAAACGAAGATAGTGATTGTAAGGATAAACACTTTAAGTCCATTTATTAAAATTATACCTATCTATTGATATGATGTTTTATGCAGAATAACTGTTGTTATTAAATAAACAACTTTTTTTTTAATACATGAAATAATAAAACAAATATTGACAATACTTAAATAAATTAAACTATAAAAATTGAAAATAAAACATAAATATCAATAATATTATTTGCATGGTAAAAAATTTATACTTGATTTGTATTTTTACATAAAATATTTTAAAAGGTAAAATACATTAGACATCTAAAATAAACATGAAATTACAAACATTTTTAGAATAATTCACAAAGAAACAAAATAAATATTAGTGATCTATAAACCGTAGTTATTAATCGCAATTAATAATACGTTTCATGACTTAAAAAGAAATTTTTTATTTTGATTTATCATGAGTAATATCACTGTTATTTGGTATTAATGAGTATTGCAAAAAATGTTTTTGAAGTTAATTAATTTAACATAAATTTATTTTGCAACAAAAGCACCAATACATTCTGCATTTTATTTTGGAACTCAAAAAATCAGCACTGTAACTTTGCATATTAATTCTAGTATTTCAATATATTCTATAGGTCATCAGGCATCTTTGAAGGAACAAAATTAAAAAATTAAATTATTTTTCATTTTTAGAGTAGCTTTATTTCTTAAGTAATTATTGCAAGAGCGGAATGCTATAACAAATGTAAATATGAGCTTACTGAAAGCTTAGTAGTTATTAATTTAACTTTATACTCTGAACTGTCTATTTGGAATATATTATCAATACAAATTTTTCCTTGTTTGATCCATTTTTTTTAAATATAAGTTTATAATTAAACGATGATTTTGCATCTATGCCTGATGTTTTAATCTAATAATTGTTTGCCTGGTTATTTATAACTTATAATTTATTTTGTTTCCTATTGAATATTACTTTTACAGTTATATCAATTCAATGTGTAAAGACAGCAGAGAAAAAGAAAAAGTCTGCGACTATTACAGGAGTATTAGACGGTAACGAAAGAGGTAAGCACTTGAATCAACCGTTTAAAGTTCCCAAAACATTAAAAGATTTTGCAAGACAACACGTTGCTTTATACCCAGTGATCTCAACATCCGGTCCTCAGAAATAGGTAGTGTTCTAGTATTTTAGGATTTCACCAACTGAAATGTATAAATAATTAATTTTTAATAAACGTGATAACTCAATTGTTTTTTAACAACGATAATAGGGGCATGAAATTACAAAATATTTTAGACTTTTAAGTAACTGAAAAAATCAAATATTAATACTTACCTTGTTAATTATATCTCCTGTTTTTTATAAAAAATAAATATGAATTTTTTAAGATTTATATACATGATTTTGTTTTTTATATGTGAAGTATGTAAATGTTATATAAATTTATCACAGAATGAACAATTTGAAAACAAGAATAAGCAAGAAGAGCATATACTGAATAAAAAATTAGCTAGAAGTATTATGAAAGAATCTAAAGAATTGAGCATACATGATAAAACAATCTGCACCATTAATTTTGACATGCAAAAGGTATTAACAACGCCACGCGCGGAAATAGGACCATTTTACTATATGTCAAAGTTATGTGTATGGAACTTTACAATTTTTGATATGGTGACTCACGACGGTCAGTGCAATATTTGGAATCAGACTATTGGATATCGGGGATCAACCGAAATTGCTTCAAAAGAAAAGGTCAAATTGAATGTGAAAAAATTCTTACTGTTTAGTGACAATTGCGGAGGGCAGAATAGGAACAAAATGATTTTTAGCATCTATGTTAAGGCTCAATTCATTTCAATGTTACAATTATACATAGGTATTTTATTTTGTTATAAATATTTTTAATTGTTATTCATTATTATTCTGTTACAAAAAGTAAATTTTTATTTAAACTTGCTTTTCTGACATGTTTATAAATTTTTTAAAGTCATTCTTTTATTTATATTAATTCATGTTTCTACTATCAATCACATCGTGTTCTCAGTTTATAAAATTTAATTCACAAGAGAAAACTGAGATTTATACTCCCATATCGTAGGCAGAAGTAGAAATATTTGAAAATATTATTAAATTTTAATCTCTTCTCTTCTCTATATATTATGAAATTAAGAAGTATATTTAGTTTGTAACAGATTTCTTGAGGTCGGTCATACTCACTAGGAGAGTGTCAGGGATCCGGATCACGGATTTTGCTCAAACTTTGGGATATGTTTTCAGATGTTAAATATGAAGAAAACCGAAATCTCAGACCCTAACGCTTTAGAAAACTCAAGTTATTCACATTTTTAGTTTTATTTTAAGGAAATATTGAAATAAACGCTATTTCTCAGACCTTTTTTTATCTAGCCTAGAAAAAACTTGTATGTATCGGTAACTACATAAAATTAAACTAGAAGAGACAAGCTTTAATTTGCTTTTTGCAGAATTAAAATATTCTTCTTCCTTTGAAAGTTATAATAGTTTACAGTTAGGGATAAAAAATGTATAAAATAACGAGTATAATTTGAGCTATAGTTTTGGTACATTTTCGTTGTTTAACTTTGAACTGTTATAATTTTTGAGTGACGTAGAATATTTTAATTCTTCAAAAAGCAAATAAAAGCTTATCTCTTATATTTTAATTTGTGTATTTACAGGTACATACAAGTTTTTTCTAGGCTAGATAAAAAAGGTCTGAAAAATAGCATTTATTTCAATATTTCCTTAAAATAAAACTAAAAATATGAATAACTTGAGTTTTCTAAAGCGTTAGGGTCTAAAATTTCGGTTTTCTTCATATTTTAACATCTGAAAACATATCCCAAAGTTTGAACAAAATCCGTGATCCGGATCCCTGACACTCTCCTAGTCAGTGTGATGGCGATTCTATGCATGCTAGAATAGAAAAGCACTGCCGTAAAAAACTCATCTTTACACACGAAGAGTGGTGCAGATTAATAGAAAATGCCAAAGTGAATCAACAGTATGTAGTGAACCGGATAGAACAGCAAAATATTTTAAATTTTCATGATTTAGCTAAAAATTTTAAGTGGACAGGCGTTAAGATTTCCAACGTTAGGGAAATTAATGTTGAACCCAACAAAAATCATCTCTCAGTTAAATATGATTTTAATACAGAATCTGAAAGAATTAAAATTTTTAAAAAGGGGGTTACAGATGAAAGTATTAGAGAATATTGACTGAAAACTATGTACGATAAAAAAATTCCATTAAATGAAAAGAAAAAAAAAAGATTTGAGAACAATAGTTGCCAAAGGATTGATACCAAAAGAATTTGAAAAATTTTATGAAGAAATTACTTCAGATTGATTATTTCATTTTTATACAATACACAAGTATGTGTAATATGTTCTATTTACTTTTTTACACATTTATTTTTACAGAAATTTAAACGAGTATTTTTTTTTTGAGATATTTTATTTGAATTCTACATAAGGACAATTTTTTAATTAAAATCAATTTCAATTCAAAATAAGTTAAAACCTTCTCTTTGCAAAATTATTGAAGTTAAGTGAATTGACAAATTTTTTCTACACACTTGATAAATGATTTTTTATACAAAAAATTCAAGATCATTTATTTATTTTGTAATAATGATAATATCCTCTTGTTAAAAAAATCCACGATATAACATGATGTTATTTCATAGAAGAGCTAAATATATTTCAGAGGTGGAACGCGAACCCGAGCCTATCTTGAAATGACACAACTAAGAATATAAAATCATTGAAGAAGATTTTTTCGTCGGAAAAATCTATAAGAGAATAGATTTCGCCGCAAAATCATCAAAGGAAATTTCCTTCAGCGCAGAAATGCTTGAAAGGCTAATTTTCGCCGCAAAATCGTCGTAGGAGATTTTCGTCGCCGCAAAAATGCAGGCAGATGAGTTCCTTCGTATGAGGTGTCGATATAATCTTTATAAAAAAAATGTTTCTAACTGATTTAATGAATATTTACAATATAATTTTTGGGTTCCCGTAAAATATTCTGTATACATTTCTACCCCACATATTTCACTTCGCCTTAAGTAAATTGTGTTTAATTAATAATTTAAAAATAATTATTAATTAAGTACATTTTAATTAATAATTTAAAAATAATTATTAATTAAGTACATTTTAATTAATAATTTAAAAATAATTATTAATTAAGTACATTTTAATTAATAATTAATTTTTGAATTATTAATTGAAGTAAATTTAATTAAAAATTTTGCAATACTGGTTTGTGTGTCTCTATCATCTCTTTACGCAACAGGAGGCACGCGACTCGTGGCGGAAAACCGCGTGACAAATAGCGACCGGGACAGGACTTTTTCAGCAGTCCTGTTGAAAATTTTACAATTTTCTAGCGTGCGACGGGAGGAAGATAGAGAAAGACAGGTGTGAATGCGTGCGGAATGAGTGCATCGGGGTAGTGAATTCGTGACGAGAAAAAGCGATACTCGCTCTCTGGCGAGAAGGAAATTCGAACGCGTGTGCGCGCCGGAATATTTGCGTGGCCACGGAGGGCTTGCTGCAATAGATTTTCCGTGCAGCGTGGCATCGAATCGCGGTTCGTCGATAAATTAATTTTGGCCGCTAAGAATATTTCAGCGCGGACGTTAAATTTTTGGTGTTCGGCATTAAATACGGCTAATCCCCTTGTTTACTTGGCCTGCTGGACAAAGCAGCGATCGAGTTCAAAACAAGGGGCAATTGTAATCACGAGCGTAGCTGAGTGTCTCTCCCGCTCGTGTATAGCGTCAAAATTCGACTAGGTGTTAGACGCGAAATATTATTTCGAGTCGGATTAAATATTTCGCGTGAGTCGAGCGAGTAGACACGCGCTGCGAGAATCATAATATCATCTCGCGTTGTTGACGTCGTGAAAGCCGGTACACGCGGGCGGGCCGATAGGGAAAGCTCGTGTAGGCCGAGTAGGCGCGAATGGAGTGGGGGAAGAGAGATAGATAGATAGATAAATATAGCTTTATTCGCCTTCATGGCAAAATTAAAATAACATAATAATCCATATATACATTAGTAAGATCTTATGCCATAGCCATAACATTAACATATAAAAATCACTTTACGTATAAGAATCACTTTAGCCATGTAGAGTATAATTGATAGAATATAAACATCTGAGAGTGATATAAATATGCAAATATAATCACAGACTGGGTCACTATTTTTATCTAATTGCTGTTAACAAGTTAGAGATTACTTCAAATAATAAACTCAACCTAGATGTAGTCAGATGCTTATACAAAAAAAAATAAAAAAAAATACAAAACTATACATATAGAAATAAACATTTTGACACTTTTCAAGCGTCCAGGTCTAGATAGTAGCGACGTATTTGCCTCTTAAACGCCGCAAATAACGGCAGGTAACGCACGATAGGAGAAAGAAAATTCCAGAGCCTGACACCCTGAGCTCGGAAGGACCCCGACCCCGCAGCATTGTTCATTTTAGGGACGCGAAGCTCTGCAGGCACTTTCCTCTCACAGGACCTGGGCTCATGCATACTAAACATTTCTGTTAAATATGTGGGCTCACGCAAGCGGACGATTCTATACATTAGCAAAGCTGTAAAGTACAACCTGCGAGAGTGTGAACGAAGCCATCCCAAACGCCTGCGGTATGTAGTAATGTAATCGTCCCTTCTAACCCCAAAAATATACCTCACACATGCATTGCTCAGTTTTTGTTATCGGATTCGTTGCGTGACCATTGCGTGTAGAGCACCGCGCAAACATCAAGATGTGGTTGTACCAGAGACTCGACTAGTCTTCTGTGAAGCGTCTCTTTGGTGCAGGCTCTTTGAAGTCATGTCCATCTGTGGTTTCCATGTCATTTTGCTGTCTAAAACAACACCGAGACTCACAACCTCGCTACTGAACGGGACAAACACCCCCTCCCGCAACTCCACACCCTGCAAGGCCGTATGGTTAAGGTCGTTAACGTTTCTTTTAGACCCAAAAAATATTGCCTTGGTCTTACCAGTATTCAGCCGCAGGCCAGAGCGCTCGGCCCACCCAGCCACCCGTTGTGCCGCGTTCGACAGCCGAGCCACGCCCTCCTTGACTTTATCTTTGGTGGTATTCAGATAAATCTGGAGGTCGTCTGCGTAAAAGATGTAATCTACCACAAGTCCATCAAGATCGTCACACTGGTCACCGACATAGAGGCAAAAAAGCAGTGGGCCCAGGACAGACCCCTGTGGAACACCCAAATTGGTTTTAAGAAAATCAGAAATAGCATTATCTCCTTGCGAGATAACTAATTGGGAACGACCTTGTAAATATGATTTAATCCACAACAGTGCTAACCTGGAAAAGCCAAATTGACAAAGCTTATACATTAGCTTGGATGGTGTGACTGTATCAAAGGCTTTGCTAAAATCGAACGGCAAGAGTAACGTAATCCTCTTCCTGTCGGCGGACATGCGCATGTCGTCCGTTAGTTTAATTTGTACTTCGTGATTTAGGTATAGGCAATCTTTTCGAGGACCTTTGATAGGAAGCAGAGCAGTGATATCGGACGAAAATCCGAAGCCGGCGAACGAGCAACACTGTTATAGCAATAAGCTGCGCCTGCTTCCAGGTCCGCGGAAAGCTCCCTTGAGCAAAAGAGGAATTAAATGAAGTAACCAAGAATTTACCGATAATTGGAAGAGCCCCAACTATTACCCACTGAGTTATTGCATCAACCCCTCTTGCCTGCGAAAGGAAGTGTGAAAAAGCAAGGACTACGTCATTGAAATTATCAGGTCTAAAATAAAAACCCTCCTTATTTGCAGTACTTATTAAGTCCATTGCCTTATCAATATTTTCAAGAGGAGAAGTAAAGATCTCAGCAAAGTGGGAGTTCAGCTCATTCGGTGAGAAACCATGAAGATATCCGTCTTTGCTCTTTGGCAGGAGTCCGATGTTGCGCATCTCTTTCCATATATTTTTCTTGCTATCAAGAGTTGAGGCTCTTGATAGATAGACTCTTGAGAGATGTTATTTAATATAGGAATTACATTCTTCTATTATCCGCACGTCGACCTCACTGCTGAGTCGAAGGAACTCATCGAGCAAATCAGCATGCCCAGTGCGTTCGTATCACCTGTGCGTAGCATCTAGCTTATCGACGAGTCGCCTCAGCTCTGGTCCAAACAATGGAGCATACTTCTTGCTAGGGCAAACCATCCTTAGAAGTGTCAAGTTGTTAATAGAATTGTTAAGATTTTCATTTAAAGCATGCAATGCACCTTCCAGATTGATGTCCACAGAATGCATGGCAGACTAGTCACAGCAGGAAAGCAGATTATTTAAGGCATTCGGACAAATGCTGTTGTAATATCCATACGAGTAAGGATCTCGTACAGGTGTCACTGTGTAGATGTTATGATTTCCGAAACTGGGCAGACATTCGTTCTTGCGACCCAGCACTATGTAATTGAGGTTAGTCCAGATCAAGTCAATCCATGTGTGAGAAGGTGACGTTCTTGGTATCGGACCGTGATCCACCACTCGGAAAGAAAGTTCTCTTGTAAGACGCCTGATGGTAGCTGCATCCCCTTTCTCGGAGGTCGCTAGTAGATCCGAATTAAAATCTCCCATAATAGTTTTGTGACTGTATTCAGACGATAAGTCCCTTAGTAATGAAAAACGATCAGAACTTTTCTGCATTTTTACCCTCGGCGATTTATAGATAACCCCGATAAGAATAGGAGGAGAGTCACCCTGTTGCACACTGCAGAACATATATTCCGGCAATTTTGATTTTTTCAGCCCTTGCGTGTTTGAGATCGCTAGAATGTTAATTTTAAATTCGTTGCGCACGTACAGAGCAGCCCCACCTCTATTCACGTTGTGGTCCTGCCTTATAGTTATAAAGCCTGTAAAGCCCTCTACCTGAATTAGACTGTCACCGACCACCGGCCCACAGTGTCAGAAAATACTTATTCTTGTGTTAAAACCTAATATCTCACGATTGCATCATCCGATTTGAATGAAATTTGTACTGAGTAAACTTGAAGTGATGTGAATTAAGGGAAAAATATAAAGATAATCTACAAATGATTTCAACTTCCAGAAAAATCATGGCGAAATCGGGTCTTTTCAGATTTTCGCTAAATATTCGATCATATCTTTACAACCGTCATAAATTTTTGTGCAAAATCGATTGTACTTATAGATTTTGATATATAAATTTAAAATCCAATGATTAAGAGACACCGCGAAATATTTATTTCTCGGGAAAATCGATTAAAGTTGAAATATGATTTTCATGGCGAAAAGACGAATATTACTTAATAAAACGTAAATAAATCATGAGAAAGCTTTCAACAACTAAAAATATTACAGAAAATACAATTTTTGAATAAAATTACGCAAAAAGAATTACAACATAACCAATTACTAGCTTTTCTGGCTATAAAATAAGATGCTCATTACTTAGTAATGATTAATTGCGTGTTTCATATTAGCATGATATAAATTATGTAAAATTAAATAAGAAAATGATTTTTTACACTGAATTTATGTTTATTAATATAAAAATGAGATAAATGTTAAAGACAAATTTTTAAGACTAGGAAAATCATGGAAAGGTGGATGATTCTATCTTCCGTACCAGGAAGCATTTCTTTCTCATATTTATTTAATACATATGTCGCAAGGAGGAGCGCTCGGGGTTTCGCTATAGAGCGATAATTGAGGGGTTGGGACAGAGGCGGTGCTCACTCGACGTTCTCCTGCTCCAAGCAGGGTAACTGGATGAAGGGTAAGAGTTGAAGGTAGAGCTGCTGTCTCGGCGCGGTGTTGAAGGAGCGCTGGAAGCTCGATGGTGATGCAACGAAGACTTCGTCGATCAGCTGCTGCGAGCGATAGGCAAAGCGTGCCCGCTGAGGCGACGGTCCCTCGGTGCCAGTCGCTGGGACTGTGATCCCTCCGTGAGGCTTCTGCATTGCGTAGAGTGAGGACACAGCACTAACCCCTCTACGACAACTCTTGTCTGGGCGAGAGAAAGCTCGCCCGGCTTAGTGAAGGCTGCACCACCCAGAGGAGGGGATAATTAAATATGACAATATTTAATTATCTACAAAAAGATGTCTTTTATTCACTTCGACATTTAGTGGTTGCCAAGACCATCTACGAGGAGATGTTCGGCTGATTAGAGGCTGCCCGTGCGGACCGGGTGTCAGGGATATATTAACCACGATGGTCCACGGCAAAATTCAACCGAAACGCGTTTGCACTTCGGATTTTCCTTTTGCATATGATTTGAGGCCCTTTTAGGACCACATTCCAATAGAAACTCAAATCGAGGTATGAGCACTTTGTTTTAATTAAATTTTGAAAATTTTTTATAGGTAGTCAATGACGAAAATTTTTTTTCATGGGTAATCTAGAAAATTTATACTTATCATGGTGTTTAAAAATTGAATTATACATTAATAACATATTTGTAGTATACTTTATCGCAAATATATACAGAAATAATCACAGTTTATGCTGTAATGTAAGCATAATATGATTAATAAGTATAAGAACATTTCAAATGTGTTGTGAATTATATTCGCAGACTGTTCTTAATAATTTATTTGCATAATCTGGTGCATAAAGTTTTTTTGATTTTATATTTAGCTCATGTTTTGGAAAAATCATAATGCACTGCTTCCATAGCTTACTCACTATAAAAACCGAGACCGAGATTATGTTCAACACTAAATTCTTTTACATGAAAGAAAAGTGCGTGGACTTACGGTGTTACAGATATACGTAAAGATAGATGCACATCTATGAACGCATCTATATATTCAACAAATTTCGGATTTAAAGAAACAGTAAAGGAAGAGCCAACAACGGCTTTGAACTTTTCAAATACATTCACATATTTCAAACAACCTAAGTTACGGTTGGATCGCAAGAAATCGATATTATTTAACAATATCTTACAACTGTTTCCTTTAAGGCGTCATATACACCTTAATACCTGAAAATAGAATATGTCATTAATTATTATTAAAATAAAATAAAAATATAACCTAAAAGCAATTTAAAATATACTTTACCTTTTCTTGTACAAATT
>JAPYZA010006674.1:0-10836 GCA_030522685.1 Eupelmus azureus
AGATTTTCTTGTAAAAAGTGAATATTACTTAACTAAAATTTTTTATCGAAGGGTACGTATTTTTAATAAAGATAAGGGATAAAAATAGATACCTAAAGTAATTTCTCATTGCTGTCATGCTGCAACGAGACCAGTGCATTCCCTTAGCAGTCTGTCTTTGATAACTCATTAAGTATCCATCACTCCATGGGCAAGGTCCTCCCGGAACATCCTTTGACTCATCACCATCATGCGGTGCGCCCATACTAGAATATTGTTTAAATTGAAAATAAAATGGGAAATTTATATATTTTTTGTATAATTAAAAAATTGCCATGTACATTTGTATTATACTATTAAATTTAAGTTATAAAATATGACAACAATACAGTATATGTTTAGTATAGAGATCAGTATTTTATACAAAAATGTGTTTTATAAAATATGTTTAACTAGTAAAATAGCTTGAGTGGAAGTAGTCCTATTCAAATTTTAAGCCAAATACTTGTTACGCATGTTCTATTTCTAATTTTGTTGTAAGAGACTTTATGCATGATTAAAGTTTTAAAATTCATTTATTAAATGATTCACTTTACGCAGAAAAAAAACTGACGTACTGCCTTTCATAATGACTCGCGTCATTACGAACACAAGAAGTTCATTCACTATTTGAGGATTCTTCAAACATCGTGAAGATGTTATATATTCTCTTACGTTTAATCAATAAGGCAACATGGTGCGAAGAGTACACAAAACTAGAGTAAAATGTTTACTTGTGTTCATAATAATGCTCGACACTATTGTTCTTGGTACGTGTGTTAATTATTACATTCAGATATGAACAAATTTCTATATTATATTTTATCAATATACACATTTTTTCAAAGATAATCTTATAAGAATTTCATATAATCTAAAATTTTATTCCATAGAATAAAAACTGTAAATTATGAAAAAGATTTTTTTCTAATATCATGGGCTTTATAAGAAATTCGTAATATATATACTTTAAAAAATTAAGAGAACAAAGAAGCTTTTTGTTATAGGAGTAAATTTAAGGATAATGTAAACATTATTATATTTTGGTAATCTGTATTCTTTTTAACAATTAAAAAAAAACTTTTCGTTATTAATACTTTATATTCACGAGTTTTTACATTTTAATAAGACAAATAAAAATAACATTTATAGATGGATTAATTAAAATAAATAATTTGAAAGTAGTGATCTTTCCGCCACACTAATTATAACGGCAGTATTATTTTTTAGACGTTCTGTAGCCTTTTTTTCGAAAATCATATGATAAAGTAGTTTCAAACCCTATATATGTAATTTAATTCACGTTCGTAAAGCATGTAGATCAATATCAAATATCATTACAGTGATTCATATTTTAATAAAGATGATGTCTAGTAATGACTTGTTAGCAAAACATTAAAATATTTTATTTTGCAACATATTAATAAATAAGATTAAAAAGTAATACTTACGAGTGAGCAAGTTCGTGAGCCGCAGTAGTTATTCCATTGAAACCACCTTTGTCCCTTACGAGTGCAACTGAATTACCGCTTTCAACTAAGCAAGCTGCTTCAAATGAAGCTATACCTGTGATTGAATCACTTAGCCTTCCAGTTCGGTCAACTGCTCCCAAGTTCCGTCTAAACATTTGTTAGTATTAATATTTATTTTAGAATACGAAATCAGCAATATTTTAGTCCTTAGATACTTACTGTGTAACACCAACAACGATATCATATGTATTCTTAGGGAATTCATCTTCTGAAACGAAGTGTTTACCAATTGACCGCAAAGTTGCATCAGCTAATAAAGTTTGTGCGTTCCCGCGGTGTAATTCAAAGTAAGAGGTACCATCTCTTTGCTACACCAACAGTGTTAATGTTAATATTGTATTATGACAATATGTTGTAAGTAAAATGATATCGATAAAAGTACTGTTTCTAACCTGAGGAATAATAAGACCAGCAATGTTCAATCGAACTTTAGGGTTGCTCATTTCTCTGTATCGGAGGTCCACTGCATTCCAAAAAGCAGCCATATACTTTGCAACACTTTCTATGTTGCTACCATGAGTCCTGAGCATTTACATAAAAATTAATTATTTGGTTAGCACGTTGGTAATAAATATAAAAAAAAATTTCAATTCTATTAACTGACCTGAAAGTGTCGTAATCGACGGTGATCAAAAGCTCAGGATATACAGTATCCGTCGAATTTGACGGACTCGATGGTTCCGACGGCTTTGGTGCTTTAGTCGGAGGGCGCCAAGTGAATGGTGCTTTAGTTGGAGGGCGCCAAGTGAATGGTTCTTTAGTCGGAGGGCGCCAAGTGAATGGTTCTTTAGTTTGAGGGCGCCAAGTGAATGGTTCTTTAGTTTGAGGGCGCCATGTGTATGGTGCGTGAGTTGGAGGGCGCCAAGTGAATGGTTCTTTAGTTTGAGGGCGCCATGTGTATGGTGCATGAGTTGGAGGGCGCCATGTGTATGGTGCGTGAGTTGGAGGGCGCCAAGTGTATGGTTCGTGAGTCTGAGGACGCCATGGATAAGGATTATACGGTCTGCTGGTTTGAGGTCGCCAACTGATCGGTGGTCTAGCTGTTGGCCTCCACGGAAGATGCACATTGGTTCCAGGCCAATCAATGAATGGATCAAATGAATCGTCATCAATGTCTTTGCCGTGTAGCCATTGCTGTTCTATAAAAGCATAGTAATATTTTTATTTGTAACTAATTATGTAATATATAATTTTTGTAACTCATCAAAATTCTTAAATGATTGGTTATAAGAAATACTTAAGGTTTATTTTTAAGTTGTCAAATAACAATGTAATGAAAATTTACTTACTTATTTTATTCACTTTATTATGATATTGTCCAAAAAATAGATCTTCATCGTCATCATCGTTGTCAAAAATTTGTGGTTTAATAATAATATGCTGAGTTGTTTGATAATTTCCATCGCTAAAGCCTCCCGAGAAAAATGGATTATTTGAGTATGTTTTGAAGTGGTTATTATATGATGACTCTTCGGCTAAAGTTGGAAAATTACTCAATACTTCTTGATGAACTCGAGTAGGAACAGAACGAACAATCACATCATCTCCGATTATACCATTCTAAAAAACCATAAATTTTTTGATGAAAATAAAACATTTGATATTTGATATTGATGCTTGAAAGGAAAAGCTACTTACGAGATGAACTTTATTATCAGTATCCTTATGTACCGATAGGGCAGCTCTGTTTTGCATATCATGGTATAATTTAAAGTTATCGGGTAGAGGCTGTAAGTTAATATAAATATATTAAAAAAACTTAATGGAAATATTACTTAATATCTGTTTTATTGGAACGAATATCTATAGTTTAATGTTCTTTCAAAGTTTCTACTTCGTCGATTAAGAGGAAAAAGGTTTAAGCGAATGCTAGACAAAGTAATGAGTCACATCAGCATTACAATATTTGATAAGTCAGTCAAACGCTGAAAAAATTAATTCATAGCTAAGAAATATAATAATTCAATCGAACGCTAGAAAATGTAAGTCATAAATACAATATAAGTTCTTTTTTTCATTGACACTTGAATTGCGAACCGTTGAAACGATTTAGAACAATCTACTTTTTTAATTCTATAAATATTAAACCCGAAAATCATAAATCATAAATTGATGACTCTTTTTTTTTATAGACGGAGATAAATAAAAATAAATAAACTAGTAAATTTTTAATGAAAAAAGTCCTTGCCATTTACCCCTTTTCGAACGGGGTTAGAACCATTTTTCGCTCAACTAACGACTTCAAATATGTTCAGGATACATACTTTTTCTATTTTTCATATTATATAAAATTCGTTTTGTTAAAAACTTACAAATTTAATGCGAGTATAAGTGATTGAATTACTAGTAGAACGTCCTCGCCTCGAAGGATTCGTTTTTGCTATGTATACTGGAGTGTCTTGGCCTATTAAAACGTGGTTATTTTTTTCCAAATACAAGTCGTAGTTTTGGTTAAAAGCTCTTAGTTTAACATTTGTTCGACCTTCGTCTTTGTGGTATATTGGTACTACTTCGTATTCAACCTTATGAACTATAATAGAAAGAAGTTAATTGATTTTTAAAATTTTATTTTGTTATATACAAATACAAACGATTTGTATATATGTAACCATATTTCTATTTTCTAATACTTTTACTTACTATCATCGTGTTTAACATTGAACACTGATTCTATTTCTTCCTTAGTCATGTGTTCATGCAGCTATTAAAATAAATATAATATTTATTTTAAATTGTTAAAAAATTTATTTTAAAAAGTATTAATCAATATATTAAATTTCTAAATTTACCTTTCCTCCATGAATAGCTGTAACGACGCATGTTGAGAAAATCACAATTGGCCAAATCATTTTGAAGAGGCCAATTTTGTCAGCTCATAAGTATGAAAATACTTTTTACTCGAATAATATCTTATATATATATATAACGATCTTCAGTACTTACTCATAAAGTGATAAGAGAGAAATATTTGCACAATTTAAATATTATATGATAAGTCATCTATTCATTTACAAAAACCTATTATTTATTTAGCATACAAAGAAGATAAAGTACACACATTGTAATCAAGGAACAATGATAGTTGAATTGATATTTTATCAAATTGAAGGTGTTGAAATATGAACTAACCATGTCAATACTTCTATAAATCTTGTTAGAGGATGCACTTAAGATTTACATTAATAATTTAAAGTGATCTTAAACATGAAACTTTCTTATGCGTTGACACATAAAAAAATTAAAATATTTATATTATAAATATTATTTTTTTTATTTTTTAAAATTATGTTCTACTTTTATTTTGAATAAAAAAATACATATTGTTATTAAAAAAAAATGCTTTTGTTTGCTTTATTGACATTAAATTTTCCTTTTGCTTTTTTGTTTTTACAACAAAACAGAGAGAAAATCTCTAAATATTTTGTTAATTGTAGAGAGAAAAGTATAATTATTACATATTTTTGGAATTTTTTACATTATTAATAAAATATAAATTTCTGATAAAACCTTAAAGTAATAAAAATTAGGGTCCAGGAAACTGATAAATAAATAACAACTAAAATATTCAATAATAATTTTTTAATTAAAATTTTTATAATAACGAATTTGCATGATTAATTTAAAAATGTACATTCATATAAACAATGCCAATCTTTAAAAAGTTTTTAAAAATTAAAAGATATTAAATATTATTGTATATATCATTTTAAACTCTTCATTGAAGTTTCTAGCATAAAAATTGATTAAAACTACAGTATTTATATTAAATTATTTAAAGGATGTTCAAAAATTAGACATGAGAATCAAATTTGCAAATTGCTACATATAATAAAGAAAGTATTAATGTTATCAATCTTTAATTTATATTTTTTGACTGTAGCTAGAGAAATTTTTATATTACGCGTTGGAAAATATATTTTGTTTATTATTTTGTAAACATTTATTTGAAAATCAAATTTTCATTATTTGAATTTTTTAATTGCTATCTCTACATTCTTCTTTTTCTTATGAGATGTTATTACTACTATTATCTTCTCCTTATAAGATTTTTCTCAAGAACAGCACATTGACTTTTATGTTGCTGTCTGCTATGTTATTCTCCACCTTGACATTAAAATCATTAGACATAAGTGATTCCATATCTTGTAATAATTGAAAATATTTCATTTATGGATGTATAATGAATAACATTCTTAGAAGATTTTCAACCAATATGAATCATAAAATTCTTCGTTTTATTTAAAATTTATTTGCCGATGTTTCTATAGATTGAAAACCATATTTTATGACTAAATATTACAAGATAAACAGTTTTAATTTTTGAAATGTTACAGCTGCTGATGGTACAAACGTAATAATATCACAGAACTCCAAAATAATTGTAAAGTACAATACTAAAAGCACAAAAAATTAATGGAAATTAAAATAAAATTAAAAATTAAATTTTATTGCAAAAATGAGTAGTAAAAAGATTTGTTATAGGAAATTGAATTTTAAAAAACAAAACAACGTAATAATGCAAATAATAATTAAAAATTGGATTTATGAAATTAATGAAAATTGTATACATAATATTGAAAAGTTGTATTTTAATGTTCATCAGAGGATTTACATTTTAGGATTTGATAAATTAACAAATGCTTTTTATAGAATAATTTTATTTTATATATTAATTGTAGTCTAAAAAAGAATTTTGCATGTCATACTTGATTTAGAACTCTTTTTTGAATGATTAAATTGAGTTTTAAGAAAGCTTAATTTAAGGATCAATAATTGACAGCAATTTTTATTTACGTAGATAACAATAAATAATAATAAGATGTTTTCTGTGAACATATGAATTTATGTGAATTCTTTATGAATGGATTGATATTGACACTTTGGCTATAGTCCATACCTTAATACACACAATTACCGTCATACAAAATTCATGGAAATTTTAATTTACAATATGTATACCATATGTATTAATCTATGCATTTTATACAATACTCTACTCCCGCTAAGCGTGTAATTCAATTTCACGCCCCTAAAATGTAAACAAAGTCGCGTACTTTACGTCGACTGTGACGAAATAAAGCTTTGCTTTCTTCTGATAAGTAAGGAAAAAATTTGTATTAGATTCTGCAAAATCTATTGAAAGATATTCGAGAAAAGTTATAAATTAAATGACGTATATACATCTGTACAAACATTTTCAGTAATGTGCTTGTTTTGGGATAAAAACCTACTTTTTGTAAAAAAAATTATATTTTACTTTTTACAATTTTCACGACAATGTAAAACTATAAAATTATCACTTAGAATTATTTACTTTATTAATTTAATATGAAATTACAAATAAATATTCAATAGTGATGTAATCACGATCGCATCCTTATTTTATATAAAAAAACGTCAGTCACAAATACAGCTAATTATTAATTCATAATATTATCTAATGTAAATTTTCTTTTATGATTTGGATTCTGAAATTTCATTATCTTATGACACATTACACTGAATTGTCTATAGTTATGCAATTTCAGTAAACATGTACAAGATCTACTTACAAAGAAAATAGTTAATGAAATTGAATTTTTTATAAGTATAATATTATGATATTTTATTAATTTTTAATTATTTTTGTACAGAAATTTCCAATAATTCAAATTATATTTAAATAAAAGTAAAAGCTTTGTCCAATACTCAATGTGATTTTTAAAATACTTAATTATTTATTCTTTATTTTTTATTTTTGATCAATCGTAAGATAATAAAAACAAAAAAAAAAAACAAAAAAAAATACAATGATTAATTATATTTGGAAATCTTTTTTGAAATTTGAAGTTTCAAAATATTTATTTTTAATATTTAAATAAATCCTTATCTGATACACTTTTAGTACAAATCGATAATTCTTAATCTTATGTACTCAGATGCTGTTGAGATTTTGCAAGTTCCGAAATGCTTATTTTATTAATTTTTTATGATAAACACTGAATTAATTTTATTAATTGACAGTCATGAACAAACTTCCTTCAAGTGTGGATTAATTTCAAAAAATTGAAACCAAGAGTTAGTGTTTCATCATAAAATTTTAATTTTGATTTATTATTCATACTTCACATTAAAATATTTAGGCCATATAAGGAAATATTTATAATTAATAAAATGGATAAATAGTTCTAGAATAAAAATGATATGAATTTTTTTACAATAAAAGCTAACGATTTACTAAAATTTCAATTGAAAAAAATTATTTATTTCATAAAATTTTAAGATGTAAATTAATAAAACAAATTAAATATTTTATTAACTTTGGGTTTATTAACATTTTTACATGTATTGACATGTTTTTACAAATTTTAACGTATCGATTATACGTTAAAGGAACCATTATTGGGACAGATTTTAGAAGCAAAACGATCGCGATGACGAACATATGTAATTAGACACAAACAAGTCGATAGATCTCACCTCGTGCTCTTTAAACAACTCGTTTAACTTTCTGATTTTTTAAAGTTTCAATGTATACATATTTATTAAAATGTAAAATATTCACAAGTTATAAAAAATAATATATAGATAAAATTTGATTAAAAAAGATATTTTATTTTTAAAATAAAGATTCTTAAAATTTGCGACTTTTTTCCCCGTTTATCCTTTTCTTCTCCTTCGCTTATCAACGTTAGTCATTACTCCTACGTCACTTCCGATTCTTATGCGAATTGTTAAAGTATTATAAGTTCGTAAGTATACAAAATGGAATAAAAGAATCATTTCACCTATTTGCTATAGAATACAGCTGTTTAAATTTAATATTTTAATCATCATTCATCATTATATAAAGATGAGATGATGATCATTATGTGTCAATAAATAATGATATTTAAAAGTGCCATAAGAACTTCCATCTGTAAATTAAGAATTAACCGTAAAAAGAGAACTGACTTATTTTTTATGCCATTTTTAGTTCAAGTACTAGGATTTTAGTATTCTGATAATACTAACTTTGTCGTGTATTTGGAGGGAATATGAAGATGATCTTTTTATTTAAGCTAAATAGGTATGGAATATGTGGTACCTAGCTGGATTCTTACCTTATGAAAAAGAAATATACGGTTAACAAATTTTGTATTCGTGTTTGTAGAAGACAATGACGAGAGTTTCCCTGTGCTCTCATTGTGGAATTAACAAAGATTTTGTTGTTTGCTGATGAGCATAGATTTATGTTGTAGCAAGACTTAAATAAAGTGGTTGAGTTATGTAAATCAAATAGCCCGTTTTTTTAATTTGAATAAGTGTAGTTCGGTCTCATTCGATTTCGAGATCCGACTCGTTTGGAGCTATCTACTCGATGCAGGAGATGATCTGATCAACGTTACTGAAATTCGTGCTTCGGGAGTAGTTTTTGACACTAAATTAAAAATTGAGAAGCATATAAATTTTATAGTTTAAGACTTCTAGAACGTCAAATTATACACTGCGGGCCAGCAGAGAGTCTGTAGAACCAAAGACACTGATGACACTCTAAGTGGCCCTAATCGTACCTACGCTAGTTTATGTGTCATCAATTTGATCCTCGTTTTAAAGGAGGTAGTACAGCATAGATTTTTGAAAGCGTTTGCCATGCGTATGGATAGGCAGATGGATTCATTTGATTATCAATATATTGGGTTGTTAGAAGCTGTAGGGGTTTGCTCTGTATATTTCAATTGTTCTGAGTGTATAAAATGCTATGTTTCTTATTACGTGGTTATGTGACGGGACCTGAGTTACTGTGTCCAGTCAATTTTTGTGACCCTGCTAGATTGTTTAGTTGAACTACTGTGCATTTACTGTGCCGTTGAAAGTACTACTATAATATAGTATATTATACCGCTATAATGATAGGTCGACTATTGATAACACTTGTATTATTGCGAAGAAAGACGATAAATGGCATGTTTATCTCGTCTAGAGAATAGCAAAATTAGTAATTATTAAGTTTTACTGGTTTTGCTGTTGTAAATTTAATCAGAACTCGCGTTTTTAAATTTGGCTAACATTGGAGAATTTGAGTCAGGTGAAAATGATTTTATCAATCTTCTCCGCAAATTTTAATAAAGATGTTGATCATTAAACAAAAATATGCTTTAATATACTTAATATTTAAAGTATATAATATACATATAGAACCAATAAATTAATCTTTAGGAAGCTACGTTCCAATGAATTAGTTGCGGTTTTTTAAGTCATAAATAACAAATTTAAAACAAGAAGTTTTTGAAATGTACTAGTTTTCGTTAGGACCGCCGATATAGTCTTTTATTAGTATCAATTTCTTGAAAAAATCTGTAATACTATTATATATTGGGTTTATAATTTTGTACCCGAATGTGAATATACTAAATATTTGTATTTGTATTTTGTATTTAACTATGAACTATTGTGTACAGTAATAAATATATCTATCTATTAAGCTTTTTTATTTAAATAAATGAGATATTTGTTATAATAATTATTATACAACTTTACTATGATTATTAGGGTAACATTAGATAATATATTTCGCTATAGATGCATAAAACTATTTTTGTATCTACACTTTAAACAATCTACTAACTATATCACTATAAAGTATATAAAACATTTATTAACACAATCAAACATCAAAGCAAAATTCTTAGAGAGCTATGATTTGGAGACGTACAAATTTCTATTATAATTAATGCATATTTAGTCATTATAAAAGTAGGTAATGTTGCATTCAACATTTTTAATAAAAAATGCCAAAAGTTTTAAGCACCATATAAAAAATCCTATTATACTTTTCCACCGTTATTAAATTATTTCTTATTGTTATTATTGTTATTTATACATTATTATTTATTCTTCTTAATTGTGAAATTGACTGGAAACCATAAAAACCTTTTTTATTTAAAAAAATAGTTTTAATTAAAATAGATTTATAACGCATTCTGCATTCAAGCAAATCTGTAAAGAGAATTATAATAGTTTATTAATGAAAATGAAAAAAATAACTTTCTTAATAAAGGAAAGTTTGCCAAAGACACTTACTTTTCCTTTACCACAAATACTTCCTTCTGCTGGCGGTCTATATTCAGTCTGGTTATTTCCACACCACAAAATTGCACAGTCACTTTCTTGATTCTGAAAAATAGTAATAATTTATTAAAGTTTATTATTTGATATTATATATAATAATAATAATAGTTTTTAAGCTTCGTACTTTATCTGCAAGTAGATTCATCGTTCTTTGACATTGCTCATCCCGGCTGAGTAATCTTCCAGGAAGAAGTTT
>JAPYZA010006675.1:0-11104 GCA_030522685.1 Eupelmus azureus
TTGAAGTCTGCCTTTGATAGAGGACGCACTTGCGGCCCTTAGTGATATGAATATGCGGTGAAAATTACGCTCGCTGTGGTATGTCGTATTAAAAATAATCATTTTAATTTTTAGTTCTCAGAGAGCAACTTTGTGCAAATTATTACTAAATATTTATGGGATACAATAAAATTAGATGAATTATGATATAAGGTTTCTGATATATTGTTTTCACGTATTTAACTACACGAATTTCCAATAATTTATGTATATCTCTTAACATTGCATTCATAAAAATATATTCCTGTAGGGCTGTAAGCATATCCCTGTCAAAGGCAGACTGTAGAAAATTGTAAGCATATCCCTGTCAAAGGCAGACTGTAGAAAATTGTTCCATTTTTTCTGTCGCGGACGTACGATCTATATGGGGAAACGTGCGTGCAGAAACATAAAAAAGAATTATATTTACCGTAGGCTGAACTGCGGTTACGTTATTAGGTTAATGAAGCGAAAGATACTTCTGGATTATAGAATTTAGATAATTTGGGCAATAGCGGATAGATCCGCTTGTTTGTCCGACTAAAAATGAAATAAGTCTGGCAAAAATCTGGTAAAAGTCTAGCATATATAATTTGGTTTTTAAAGAGACTGATAAAAGTTATCGTAATTACTATATAAACATTTGATCTTGTCTTTGAAAAGTATAAAAAAAGCCTAGAATTGCCTTAGATTTTTTCCAAGATTTTATAAATAGGAGTTTTAGAAACAGCACCTAATTGAAGGTCTGATCGATATTCAGACATTTATTAGACTTTTATTCCCATTTGATCAGCCCTACATAATTTTTACGTACAATTTGTATTTTTACAAAAATTAATACTACGCAAAATACTAAAAAATTTATAGCTTTAAATAATTTTTCTTTAGTCCGCTACACTAATTATGTGAAAGTACTCCACATAAGTACAAAAAATTCAAACCATGACTCATTTTTACAGCTCATTAGGCACCTTTAAACGTTTACCTATGAAGTTTTAAAAAACAAAGTGCGAAAATGTGATATATTACAAAAAGTGAAATGATTTAAGTCTTGATTATCTCAAATTGTTAAAAAAATGAATCAGTTTATAATAAATCAACTAATTTCTGTTTATTTCATGCATTCAAATATTTTAGTTCCGAAAATTAACCTAAACAATGTGGAAAATAAAATATTTTGATACATTATTCTGAAAAGTTTCGTTTCCCGCAGTAAAAACGATGCATACTGTGTAAAATTTTCCGTATATAAAATAAATAACAATTTATCGAATTTCAGGTAGTTTCGCATATTAATTGTGAATTAAAAGTCATAAGCACTCCACTTTTTACAATCGTTTAATTCACTTTTAGTGAGCATAATAAATTCAAACTAATCAAATTAATTTTCGGTGGGAATTATGGGATTAAGCTAATCAAATTAATGGTATAAATTAATCATATAAATGTATTAAACAGTATAAAACATATTAGAGATTACGAAAATGTAATTATGTTATAAATATTGAATGTATAAAGGAAGCATTATTATTACGAATTACTTCATTATTATTTTAAATATAAACATTATTTAATATATGTTTATATAAGATTTCATCTTTAATGTTTCCAAATAATACTAACTATATAAGAATAGTCTATTAAATCTTTAACAAATAGCAAAAGCTGAAGACAAATAACTTTCATTTCAAGAGATTACAATCAAATTACACGGCTTGATACTTTAAGCGCATTTATCTTACTTCAATAAACCTTTCAATGTCTGAACTTAAACAATTTAAATAAAATTACGTCTCGAGATTGAAATAAAATAATTTTACTCATCATGTCTAGAATAATTTCTTCTTTCTCATTTTTATTGAGATTATATAGTCAATGCAAGTTAATTGCATTCAAGATGCCTCTTAAGCCATTCATACAATTGCAAATTTTTCAATTTAGAATGTAATTCCATCGAATATCTTTAAAAAAAAATACATGCTTTACGATTTGTGAACAGTTGTTTATATAGAAAAATAAACTGTGAATTTCTTTTGTTATTATAATACGTTTATTTTATATTGAATAATAAGCTTTGAACTTAAATTAGTATAAACATGATAGATTGAATGTAAAATTAATCTTTAGCTCAAGAAATAGTTATTAGAATTAACTAAATATTCGTATAATGAACACCAAGGACACCTTGAACCAATTTCTATGGAGAGCTCAATAAAGTAAAAGAGTGAATTTGAAAAAGTAATGAATCCCCTTTCAGTAAAAATATCGAATTATTAATACTTCATTGGAAAAAAGCGCAGAAACGAACAAGTATTTTTTGCTCGTTTAACGCTATCGAAAATTGCGAATGCCAATGAAATTTCTTTTGATGCAGTAAATTTGATGTAATACGAAGAAGGTTCATTTAGTTGAGTAGAAATAAGTGAGCGCAGTGAATTAATTGATGAATTCGATTAATGAAGCGCATAATTCCATCATTTCATTAAACTTTTTTTTTATTATTAAGCATCAGAAATTATTAGATTGTTTAAGTAAATATTCTTATTTTTTCATTTCATTAAATGAACGAATAAAAAAATGTATAATAAGACGATTATTATTTTGTTGCTGAATAACTTTATAAACTTTTTAAAATTTTATTAATTTTAATTTAATCTTATCTCATCTTGCACAAAAAATTTTTAATATAATTTAAATTTAAATTTTAGAATGTATACAATAATTGCAACTACAGCCTTTATTTCTATTCTCTTATCACAAACTCTTTTAATAATACAACAAAAGCAGCTCTATCCCCTCACAGACAATCCCTTCAACCCATCACAAAGCCACATATCCCATTCAAAATCACCCCCAACCCCGCCAAAAATCCCTAAATTCTCGATTAACAACAAAGACCTCGTTCACATCCCGCGACAGAAGCCAAACCGCAAAACAGAACAAAGCGCGCGCCATTTCTCTAACCGCCATAATAAACGAAGAAAGAGCTTCAAGTACACCCGGCAAAGCGCAGCTGGAAAATACCACTTTCACACGACACCCCCGTGTTCGTGCCTCCAGCTCTTCCACACGTACGGCGCCGCACGTACAATGGATTGAATTACAGGGCTGCGCCGGGCCGTGCGCTAGTAGCGTGTATTAGTCGCGAACGTCACTTTCAGGGAGTCGGTTAATGGCATTAAACGCTATTCGCATCCCGGCGACAACGATTTTTTTCCCGGCACGCCTGACACTTTAGCTTTCTTTTTATGAAAGCAGTTCGGGCCAGCTTTATTATAAGGATGTACTTTTTTTTAGCGCTCCGGAGATGCGGTTTACGGCCGTTGTCGCGAAGCTAGGGCGGGGAAGGAGAGAGGGCTTTTATCGCGGTTTTTACGGGTTTGACATTTTTTATTACTTTTCGACATATTTATATTTTATTCGCTGCTGTCTTTACGGCGCAGCCTGGCTTCAGCATGCGAATAGCGATGGAAGCTTTGTGACGCGTAATTTTTACGTCCTGAGCTCTGAAAGCTTGTACTTGATCAATAAATAAATAATTAATGCTTTTCTGTTGGGATATTTTTCTGTGCGCTGACAAACGGCTGGATAAAAGTTTTGTAACGTTTGAATCGCTCGCGTAAAAGTTAGATACATATACGGCTCTTTTTCTCTCTTTTATTAATGTCTGCAATATTCTCTATGGCTTCGATCTTGTTACATTCGAATTTATCTACCTTTATGGACACTTCTCAGTTATTTGATCTTTCTATTAACGACAGAAATTTTTTTTTAAATTTTTGTAATGGCTATCAAAAAGATTTTAAAGTTCTCTTCTAATCAAATTTCGGTATGGATTCACTCTTTGTATTTGTAAGGTCTATTGTAATTTGCGTTCGACAGATCTAGGTCATCGTCGGTATTCATAAATTGCAAAACATTTGGAAGTGAAATTCAAGATCGAGGGATAGTTTGAATTTCCTGATTGCGAAAATCGGTATAATAATGTCGGTGTTATATGGATCCGATACGGCTCGCTTGTAATCAAAATGAATGCTAGCATCTTGATTTTAGGTACATTTAGTTTCGAAACAATTTTAAAGTTTGATTTTTCAAACTTTGAAATTGAATTTCAACTACGGTTACTGTAAAATGAATATATATTTCTGACTTATTGTTGATTTGTTCATTCTTCGATATTTTAATAATTTTAGATATAACTTTAACATTGTGATTAATTTTTTTACATAATTAGTTTTTTTGACAAATTATCTCTGTTAGTGTATATTACCAAAAAGATATTTTCTTTGAATTAAAAATTGAATAAAAAACTGAATTTCGAAAATATTGAAATTATTACTTATTACAAAATCACAAGTTTTATGAGTATTTATTTGCTTTCAAATAAATCAGATATACTTTGTTTTAAATTACATAAAATAAATGACTAGTAAATTTCATTTCACATTGTAATACCATTTGATACACTGGTAGCGTAAATTGAGGGTAAAATGAATACACGAAAATTTTAGAAAACCATATACATGACCAAATAGAAAATTAAAATAAAAGCAAAACATAACATTTATTCCCGAGATACCAGTGCGAATATAACTTTTATTTTATAGCAAAACGCACAATATTTACTGCACTCATATTTCAATTAATTAAATGTAATTTCACATTAAAATATACATCTTTACAAAAGACTAATTAAATTGAATATTTTAATACCCCAAAGCAAGAACACAAACAAAACCAATTTTTAAATTAACAGCACCGCAGCTTCTCATAAATTCTTTACCCAACATTTTCAAAAATATCAATAACCAAACCAATTCCATTTTCTTCGCCACACCCCCTAAAATTCCACCCTCAACTATCAATCATCCAAACAAATAAATCCACCCCCATCCAAACTCCCATTTTTCCATCCAGCTTTCAAACCTATAGGCGTCAACGCTCGCTATGACCGCTCGTGCAAACTTTACCCTACACACACAGCTCGAATTCGAAACAGCCGGCACTTGCACAGATAAGGGACTATGAATCTCGCTGGCGCTCGCAAACTTGAAACAATTGCTTTACGAGCGCGCCTTCGTGACGTTGACGCCCGCTCGCGTACATAGACGCGTTCTCTTGCATTGATCTCCGCCGACAAACGCTGAAACTCGTTAAAGCAGTACGGCCTAAGGTTGAATTAACGCTGTTTAATGCGAGCTCCTCAAGTTGGATAGAGGTGTTCTAAATACGGGTTTTATTTTGATCGAGTTGTATACTTGGAATGAGTTGCCTAGTTTGTTAATGTGGGATTAACGTTTAATTGGATAATGTAGGTTACGTAATGCGTATGAATTTTTAAATAATGCATTTGAGTAGATTGATGGAGAAAATTAGATGATTATGTCCTTCGTTACTCCCTCATCTTCATAAAGACTCGTGGCGATAGGAAAGATTAATAACCGTTGAAGCACGTCGTAGCTTGAAACACGACTGAATGAATAATTTCTTCGCGCTAAACACTCGTTCTTTAACGACCTAGAAACATCTTACTCTGCTCTTTAAATCCCCCCTCTCTTAAACATTAAAAAATCATTATACTCAAACAAAAGAAACATCATTCGCGCTCAACAATCAACCCATCTTACTTGCACCAAATCATTTTCACGATTTTCCACTAACTTATCCTGATGCTCTCTCATCCACAGGTGTGATAAACAGAGGCGACTCCTTCCGCAAAAAGCGATCGCGCTCCAACTCGCTGGCGCCAGCTGAGGGCGAGCCCGAGGAGATCAGCAAGAGCTCGCCGCCCAAGGACATCAGCTCGTACAACGTGGCTGTGCTGGGTTCTAGGGGCGTCGGCAAATCGGCTCTCGTCAGCCAGTTCATGTCGAGCGAGGGCATCAACGCCTACGACCACGTGCGTCAACGAGGTAAGCCTGGCTGTCTTGTATTTGATTTTTTTTTTTTTGTGGAGGTTTTGGTGGTTTTGGAGTTTGGAAGTGGGTGGCTAGAGTTTGATTTTGAAAGAAGGGATGCTAAAACGTTGAGGGTGAAGATCTTTGATTTAGAATAGATGTTTAAGGATGATCCATTGGGAATTCACATTGGATGAACATCTTTTGATGATGCTTGGGTTGAGTCGCCAAGTTTTAGAGTGGACAGAATACTGGTAAGATCTAGTCGCGAAAGGTTAAAAATTTCGTATTAAACATGATACAAAGAATAGTTTTTCTTTTAAAAATAAAAACAAAATCAAGTATAACACATACGACATTCTAAAAAAGAAAAGAAATTAATTGTAGTATTTAAAAGTGCAAAGCATAATTATAATTTTCATGATATAAGTAAATTTTATTTTATGAACATTAGATTAGCTCTTCATAATAGATAGAGCAGATGTGTGCCACTACAGTTTCTAATCAATCATTTAATCTTGACATTTCATTTCGATAGAGAAACGCAATGAAATATTCTGATTGGAGATTTAGAACTTGATTGATATAAGCGATGATAATTAATTGAAATATATAATTAGTAGCTCATCCTTATTAGTCATACATTCTCCAAAGTCAAAAGAGTAACTATATCCTAAAATAAATTTTTAACGTAAACTTTTAAAGTTTCTTATGAAATTTTTCTTTAGATCTTATAAAAAGACTTATTCAACTACTACAGTATATAAAGACAAATGTTTTAATTGGAGAATTCTTGCACGGTAACTTTAAAATTTAGTTTCACCTTCATTAATCTGTTATTAAAGTAATGTTTGCAGTAAAACAGAAATGTTACTTATAGTAAAAGAAAACGTAAAAATATTACGACTCCGTCATTTTTAGTATATAAATTTACTAGATGTTAAGTATAAATAAAATAATTAACTAAATAAAAAAAATACATTTTTACAACTTCTGTCGGAGAAAAATTGATATTTTATAAAAAATTCTCCTCGAACCAATAAAATCAAAAGAAACCTCATCCCTCAATAAATACACCCACCAACTTTAACTCCCACTGAAAACAAAAAAAATCTCATCCACCCTGAAACCACAAACTCCACTCCTAATTAACAAGCGCGCCTCGAAAAACAAACCTCAGTCGCAATGCCAGGCATAATTAAATCGGCGCTCTCGAGTCGCGCAATCAAAGCCTGCACAATAGCATAACCAAGCCGTCCGAGGAGCCGATAATCGCGTGAATCGCGCGAGAGCCGCGGCTTAATTAAGCAGATAAAGCCCCCTGGCGGGGCGCGCTTAGACCGGCATACTCGTTGCTGCTCGCTCGCGGATTATCGAGAAATTTTGCTTCGCTGATCGAGGGCGCCGAGTGCCCCGAGGCTTTATAGACAATAAGCCAAGTTGTTATCGCACCTGGGAATGTTTTAACGGTGGTCTATGATTTGGGAGATAGGGTAGAGATATGGGATGTTTGTAATAGAAGGATGATATTTTTGGGTGTCTTGGTTATTTTTGGAGATTTAGTGATTTTGGAATGTGTTTTTTTATAAAGGAGACAGGGTTTAACCGTGATGTTCTTGAAAGTTTAGCTATCTTTTTTTATTTTATTTTTTTAGAATATTTTTATTTATGATTTTAATGTATGAAATGTAGATGGAATGAGTATTTCTTTATATAAAATTTCTTAATCTAAAACCATGAAAAATTATTTCATTTTTCAATTATGATTCTTTGACTTTCATTATCTTGGTTTAAGCTCAGCAAATATAGTTGGTATAATCAACTGCAAAAAAGAATAAGACCCTAATACTTTTAAAGACCAGTATATTATTTACTTATCTTATTTTATAGTTTTAAAAGTACAGTTGCTTCTCTCATACTCAAAAAAACATAATCAAAATTTAAAAGAAAATTTTTTATTTATCTGAAACCAGCTGGAAGAACTTTTTAGAGAAAAAACGTCAGTACGTGAGAAAGCGTAGAAGAATCCGTAAAGGACATAACGGTGAGGTAAGCCTTAGAAAGAAAAGGCTCTAAACACGCTTTATTCGTATACTAAAAAAATTTGGTTAATTTTTTAAGATACATATTATATCTTAATATTTTTAACCAAATTTTTGTATCTCACATTGTGCATTATTTTGTAAAAAGCGGTAACGCTTGGACATATATAGCAATTCTCATTAAATTTAAATAGTCATCTCATATAATTATCAAAGTGGTGCTTCGTTAAGAGTCTAAAATTTGACTTTTTAACATTTTATTCATGTAGAGTGTTCGTAGATTTTTAGATGCAAACGTAGATTAGTACTATTTATGTGCACAGTAATTTATCAAAAAAATTGTATTAAGCCTATTATTTGGCATACTATTGTTTATAGTTATTTATTTAATAGTTTTGAGTTGATATAAAACCCTCTTTATTATTAAAAAAAAAGAGTAATCTATGCTTTGTTCATTTAATTTTTAATTTTCCGAAAACATTTCATTGTTAAATTGTAGTTCACAATTAAAACACATTGATAATGACAAAGTTTTTAAAGATTTGAAATTAAATTTGAAAAATAAGTTTTATAATACTTGTTGATTTAATCAAAACGATATAAATAAACATGATGAAATTCTGTAAATTTGAAAAATCGACAAGTACATAAATTTTGAAATAACTTGTTTTTTTATATAAAACTTCAATTAAAAGTCAAATCGAATTTTGCTTATAAAAAGAACAATGAAATATTTTTAATATTACTTTCGTTTTTATTTTTTATAAAAAAACAAAACACAAATTTCCATTTATGTAAATTTGGAAAATAGAATGAACTTTCAAACAAAATTTTTATTTATTTAGAAAACTCAAACATAACGAAATGTTTTATACATTTTTTATTTACCGTTTATCAATAATAGTACGGATATAATACTACGCAACTTTTTCTTTATATAAAAATATTGGAATTTTGAATCGTTAAAATTTATATAATAATATTTGGATCTTCTAGAATTGTTGTAAACAATTTATGAATTTCAAAATTATTATATCATTCATTATATATAAATAATGTAATAATTACATTCTTGACTTGAGAATACATCAAATTATTCAAATTAGCATTAATGAAATTTTAAACTTATTTTAATCCCATTTCTTTTCGTGAAAATGAAGTAAATTTAATAAAACTTGCGATATTTTAACATAACCCTTGAATTAAATTTAATTTTCCTCTTAAATTCAGACATAAATGTATGCAACGAGCGTTTCAAAGTTGAAAAAAAAATTGCCTTATGTGTGATAATTATACGATAAATGATGGGAGTTATGCTTTTAATTAATGCAACCAGGTTACGCCTTGAATTTATACCAAGAACATAAAATAAAACTTCTAAACAAGTATGCGCATCATGATTTTAAAATTATTTATTCCAAATTACTACATGCAAACCGCCAAAGGAATTTAGCTTTTATAATTACAGTATAATAAACTACTTAATAAATATTGAACATTATTTCAAAGTATAAGCTCTGCCATTATCCCTCAGATAATAACATCCCAGTATTAAACAAAAAAAAGTTCTAAATTGATAAATTGAGTAAACAGCGTGCGTCACACCGAGCACCGATAAATTGCATCGATATATGGAGCGATTTTATCAACGAGAGATAATGGACTCACAAATTTATGTGCCTATCAGCTTACGGTGGCAGCCGAGTAGCTACAATGGGCTGAGGGATGAAGCCGCGATAACGAATTAGTCGCGGAGCGCCGCGCGCGTCCCGAGAAATGAAGCGGACGAAAATAGTTACTTTTTTTTTGACGAGTCCTTGGGGGTCTTTTGGGAATGCGTGTCTTTTTTTTGCTATGGTTGAGGTTCATCCCGTTTGAATGTCAAGAGAATGGAAGGGAAAAATTAGGGGGTAAAGTGAAATTTTGATAAGAGTGTTGCCGGAAACAGAAAATTTGTGCGGGGATGTAAAATGTAATCATTCATTTTTACTGTTCATGATTAGTGTTATATAGATACTTTTATACTAGTTAAGCACAGCTTGATTTAGACAACGTTGGCTTTCACATTCACGCCAATCACATACTAGTTGTAGAATTAATAACTTATACATTTTTAGGAAACATGATGAAAACAAAAAACAATTTCAACTGCAAAATGGTAATTGCTTATTTTTAGAAAAATCAAAAAGGTAATGAAATTAAACTTTAAAACAAAAATAATTAAAAAATCATGTCTACTGTCTCATGAACAATATAATTACACAATATGTGCAGCTGATTTTTTATTCATTCAAATATGAGCACATGTTGAATGTTTAAATTAGAACGAATGTTCAACCATGTATCATCTTAAAGTATTTCACTATCTGACTAGTAACGTAGAGTTGCAATAATAAATTGCAAAGCTAAACCGCACAAACGGCACTTAAGACATTATTCCTCATTTTCAAGAAAAAAAACTACAACCAAAACATCATTTTACCTATCCAAACTGAAAACTTACCCAAACCCTGGATAACCTCACCACATCAACAAACTACAAATCACCTTACAACTCGTAACACCAGCTCATTCTCCATCTCCACCGACTAAAACCCTCTGTCCCTCGAAAATCCAAGCAACCCTTTCTCTCAACACTCCCAGCCACAAAAGACCCACACTGCGAAAGCTCTTCTGAAAACGACCATCCTCACAACTCCCGTCCACTAAAACAGAATTATTACAACACCAGCCACCCTCTCAAGCGCGAACTTAGAACTTAATGCTAGACTCTCTCAATGGGGAAAGTTAGCTCTCGGCTTGGTGTGTGACAAGCGGCGCAGTATATACCAGTTGCACCAGTGTATATGTGTGTATATATGAACGTCACGTGTATACATGTATGTCTATGTGTTGCAGATGGGCCGAGCGAGCAGTCTGTCTTTGTTATGCTGAACGGCGAGGAAAGCGAGCTGCGTTTCGTCGACGTTACCAATATAAAGGTCAGTATACATGCCGGCCTCTGAGATTTCAATTAGAACGCCTGTGCGGAGGCGCGCCGATAGCGGCTCCTTTGTAACGCTATCTGCGTTATACTACATTGTTGCCGCGACTATTGTACGGCTTGTAACTGGATGACGTCGGGGCTTCTCCGAGTGCTGCGGGGTG
>JAPYZA010006676.1:0-14366 GCA_030522685.1 Eupelmus azureus
TTATTGCTTCCTGTTAACAAACAATAGAAAATAATTGAATGTCTACAAAATTGCAAAATAAAATTTTTATAATCTTTCATTTACCTTAAACCTTTCCTCGAAAAGTGACAGTTCAGCAATAAGATCTGTAATAGCATGCATGAATGCTTCATGCGGAGTGTAGTCTGATGTTGTCTGGATCCTAATTACAAATTTGTGTTCCAGTGGATGAGGCAACTTGTATCCGGCAAACAAGACTTGTGGATCCTTTAATAGTTGACTATAATGGAATAATTATTTTAGTAATAGAAAATACAAATTTTATCAAAATTTTAAAAATATTTAAGGATCTACTTACTTTCTGATCATGTTTCCAAGGGTATGATCTTCTTTATTAACTGTAAATATAGCAGCATTTGGGACTTTGGTATCTTGCTCCTTTATAATTCTGAAAATTGAAACATAAAATATAACCGTTTAAATATATAAAAAAACTTGAAATAAATCCATAAATAATAAATAAACCAGATAAAAATTACACAAGAAAACAACGAAGAAAAGTAATAAAGCGACTTCGAAAATTTATAGGTTATCTTTTCGCTTTAGTCATAAACGAAAGGTAGATATTTAACAATACTTACTTCTTTTCTCCTTCATAAAGCAAGAATGATTCGAAGGTCGGTGGTGCGTTCATGTTTGCGAATAAAAATCAACGATCGATTATAAAAATAATACACAATACACACTTGGTACAAAACAATAATAAAACTTCACCGTCCGGTGTCCGGTAGATACCACTACACCTAAACAATGTTTTAACATAGTAATCGACAAGAAGACTATATATTATGCTCCACAAGTACAAACGATGACATCATAACATGCCACCGCCCACTGCTGGTCAAAATCTGAACTAACGTATTTGAGCATGCGCGGTAAATGAAGCCACAATCGATTAAATATCTATGCGCAACAATTGTATTTTCAAACCTGTTTTTCCGCCTAGGATTTGCATTATTGGTATATTAAACAAAAAAGCAGCCAAGTACACGCGCAAATTAGTAATCACCTAAGCGCGTACCTATATTACAGAGATATCAAAGAAAACTTCATAAGTTTCATCAAGAACAATACATATTTTCTTCAATTACGAGATTTTTATACTTCACATAAAACAATTTCCAAAAACGCATCACCCATTAATCAGGCACTAGCTTGAATCATTAATCATACCCAATCAACTCCCCCCCTAATCAATTATATTTTCCCAGCTCTCCAAAATCCCCAAATCCCTCAAAACGCACGCGTTCCAGGTATGCAGGCCAGATAACGTATCTCATAATCTTTTAGCAGTAGCGATTAAATTGCCATTCGCCGCGCGTGTATATGCATTAACGGCACGTATATACATACACACACCCTCCCCCGTGCGAGCGAAGGTCTCTCCGGCAACTAAAACGGCGCGCCCGCATCTGTTTCTCTCTCCCTCGCTCCATCCTTGTCCCGCCGAAAGATAAATATATATACCTTTCTTTATCTCGGCTGTGCGCGTGTGTAGCCCCGTTTTAATCCACCTTGGACGAGCGCTATCACGTATATAGGTATATATATATTGGAATTGCCAGCGCGCGCGCGCGCGCATCCCACAAGGCAACGTATATATATAAGAGAAGGATCATTTCGCGGCGCGCGCGCTCGCTCTTTTATTCCGTCTCTCTCTCTCTCTTCCTCGTTGTTGTGTGTATATGGGCGTGTCGCGGGGAGGGCAGATATCGTCAGGTGACGGTCTCTCTAGCCGACTGCGATATCGGACAATAGAGAGATCTGATGTTTTTCTTTTTAGAGGATATATAGCGCTGCGATGCTTATTTTTATATATGGATGGTGGAGCTTGCGAGCTTGCAGCTGGGTATTTTCGAGTGTTCTGCATTGTTTCGATCTGTTTTTTGTTGGGGGGGAAATTTCGATATTAATTATGGTTTTTTATTTTGATTTTTAATAGGTTTAGGAATTGATTTTATGCGCGTTATTACTTTTTTGATATTGAATAAGGCAGTCGGGGGTTGGCTCGGAGCGAAACGCGCGGAATTTCCGAATTCAAGGTGAAACGCGCTTTTCCTTGAACTGCATTTGCATATCGTTCAGCGCTCACATTAGCATTTGGCGCAACCGCGCCCTTCCACCTAAAAAGAAGTATAAAACGCGTAAAAACTTTTTCCAATATTGCTTTTTCTCTTATAAATGTAGAAAAATTACGCACTTTGCTTCAGGTAAATATATTCCGATGTATTCGACGTTTTAGATTTGAAACTTTTAAAGTGTAATTTTAATAAAGAAATCCTTCGTAATACATACGATACCATACTTATTATAATAAATCATTTATTCAAATCGAAAACAACATCAGCAAGCTAAACCGCAGACAAATCCCAAACAGAAAAACAAAGTATAAAACGCAATAGTAGGTCCAACCCATAAACCCACCTCCCCTCAACAAAACCCCATCAATCCACTACCCATAAAAAAACAATCCCCCAAACCAAAAAAAAAAAATCGATCAATAAAAAAAATCCATCCTATCCACACACACTCTCCGCGCACCTTGCTCCAAACCATACTGACGGTCACGAACCCACCGCGCGCTTGTACCCAGCGCCGTCATCGCAGATGTCACGCTATCGCTGCAATCAAGCTGCGCGAGCCACACAACACACATCCGCAGTGCTCCAAAAGCTCCAACGCGCGAGAGAAAGACAGCTATATACAGATCGCGGCGCGCGCGCGCGCGCGTGCACACCTATACCGCCGTGTGGTGTACGTATATACATGTATCCTGCGCCGTGCGCGCGATCCCGAACATCAGAGTACAGCACGGCGGAGAGCAGCAGAGCATAGGCCAGTGTCGTATAGTGCGTACGCGCGGCGCGTGTGCGGGGATAACGGAGAGAGCGCGAGTTTCGCAGGAGGCAGAAGTAAAAGTCGGCGCGAGCGAGACACTCGCCATAATACACCGCACCGCGAGAGGATATATATACACGGAGCTCGTCGTCGCTCGTGTCTTCCATATAGCTTGTATACTGCAGAGGCTGCCATAGAGCAGGCTCACTTCCGCGAGACGAGAGAACGTCCTCGCCGTCGCGCGCGCCTCTTAGAGAAGGAGAGAGCGACAAGTAGGTGTGTGCGCGCCGCACACTCCTCTCTCTCTCTCTCGCTGTGTTGTACATATATATAAGTGCGTATGTGTGCGAGTGTATCGCGGTATAGATATACACTACTAGTGAGATAAAGAGAGCCGAGAGGAGGAGGAGTGGGGCCCCGGTGCTGCTGCGTGCGCGGCCAAGGTGCTCTCCTCGTCGCACGTCGTCGCCTAGGTGTGGAGAGTGTCAGAGCAGCCAAAAATCAGCTAGAGAGAGCTCGACAGAAAAATGGCGGGCAGCGAGGGTGGAGGTGCCGGAGGCGGCGGCGGCAATGCAGCTAACGCGATGCCCAATGCAGAAATCGTGCGCGGCCAGATGTTCGAGGTCGGCCCTCGGTACACGAACCTCGCTTACATGGGCGAAGGCGCCTACGGTATGGTCGTGTGAGTATACAGCCTCGATCGTTAATTTTCTCTCTCTCTCTCGCTCTCTCCTACCTACCTACCTATCGGCTCTATTGTCTATGTCTATTGTTTTTCCTAAGCTGGCGGCTCTCATTGCTTTTTAGCACGCGCGATTATGACGTCTTACTCTCGCGCGCGCACTCGCACATTCCGTCTCTCTCTCTCTCTCTCTCTCTCTCGCTCTCTGATTTATATACACGAGGAAAGAGAGCGGACGTGTATATATATTCGCGCGCACATGATGCCAAAGTGAGCATGACAGGATGCTTTTTTCCTTAGCCGTGCGCGCGCGGAAGCCGACGGGGGAGAAAAAAATTGATGGACTTTTGCGGGGGTTGCGGCTCTCTCTCGCTCTTATCGCTATCTCGCTTTCTCTACCTCCGGCGCGCGCTCTCTATATAGCTGCGCGGATGTGGGAGGGTGGGATTATTCGACTGGCAAGGTTGCGCCGATCAGAGGGGGAGAGATACAGAAATCGCGCGGCTTGTTTACCTTAGCGCTCCTGCGCTGCGAGAGGCCTAGTTTCCGCACTTGGAATCAGCGCGAGAATTGTCACACCCTTTTTTTCTCTCCCCGCTCCGACGGTGAGATAAAGCCTGGCTCACTCTCTCTCTCTCTCTCGGAGCGATTGTTGGCTTATGCGCCGTGATTTCGATTCGGCGATTATTCATTTTCTATAGGCTTGGGTTTATACTGCTTTTTTCAGAGTTGCTCCGAAGTGGAAAGGCTTATGGGTTGGATTTTATGCGGGCAATGGGCGTCAAATTTCATGGGAAACCTTTAGCATGCAATGCCACATCCTTTAACGTTCTTGTATGTAGGCTTAACTGGCACTTTCATTGTACTAATTGGAAATTGAATTTTTACAGCTCTGCGTATGACAATGTGACAAATACAAAAGTAGCCATTAAGAAAATATCTCCATTCGAGCATCAAACCTACAGCCAAAGGACATTAAGAGAAATAAAAATTCTTACCAGGTTTAAGCATGAAAATGTAAATTTTAATATTTTATTAATGATGTAATTTGGTAGAGAGCTTTTCAAATATTAATGTGAAAATGAATTGCTTATTGACAGATAATAGATATAAGGGATATATTAAGAGCATTGACTATTGATCAAATGAAGGATGTATATATTGTTCAATGTTTAATGGAAACTGATCTTTACAAATTACTCAAAACTCAGGTAAATTAAATAAACATCTACGTCTACAAGGTTGTCTTTGTCATTTATATTATATGCAACTACTTTTGTTTTCTAAATTTTTCAGGCTATTAGTAACGATCACATATGTTACTTTCTTTATCAAATTCTACGAGGCCTGAAGTACATTCATTCTGCAAATGTCTTGCACAGAGACCTCAAACCTAGCAATTTGCTTTTAAATACCACATGTGACCTTAAAATTTGTGATTTTGGTCTGGCTAGAGTTGCTGATCCTGATCATAATCATGCTGGTTTCCTTACAGAATATGTAGCCACAAGATGGTACAGAGCACCTGAGATAATGTTGAATTCCAAGGTAAAGAAAATGTTTAAAATTTATTTTTAATTGAGTTACTACTTCTTAAACGAAAACTCTAATGTTTTATTTATTTTACTAATTATGTTTCAGGGCTATACAAAGTCCATAGATATTTGGTCAGTTGGTTGTATTCTTGCAGAGATGTTGTCTAGAAGAGCCATATTCCCCGGCAAGCATTATCTAGATCAACTCAATCATATTCTTAGTATTTTAGGTTCGCCTTCACCTGAAGATCTTGAATGCATTATTAATGAGAAGGTTTTTTATTCATACAATTTTTAAATATATTAACTCAAGTAATATTAAGTACTGAAATTCTTTCTAAATTTTTTATTTTAGGCCCGCAGTTATTTACAGTCTTTACCATACAAACCAAAGGTTCCATGGACAAGTTTATTTCCCAATGCAGATCCTAAGGCCCTTGATTTATTAGATAAAATGTTAACTTTTAATCCTAATAAACGTATTGTGGTTGAGGATGCATTAGCTCATCCATATTTGGAACAGTATTATGATCCAGCTGACGAAGTAAGTTAGCATTATTGGCTTTTAAAACAATTTTTCTTTTTTGCATGTTATTAATAATAAACGTTTTCTATAGCCCGTTGCAGAGGAACCATTTAAATTTGATATGGAACTAGATGATCTTCCAAAAGAGACGTTAAAGCAGTTAATATTTGAGGAAACTTTACTTTTTCAAAAAACTCACCAAGAGAATGCCATATAATAGTAAATAATTTTAAAGTAGCAACATCATCAAACAATTAAACAAAAAGGATTTTTTGTATCCATCAACAAAATTACTATTGAAATTTTAGGACGACTGAAAGAGACGCAAAATGTGCAAGTAAATCAGATGGTGGTACACCTGTGGAACAGCACTACTATAGTACCAAGAAAATAACAGAAGGATTGAGGAAGATAATCAAGTAATTAGTACAACATGCCTCAAAAGTGCAATCAATGCGATTACCCTTCTGCGACTATAAACGTTCAAGTCTACCAAAATACAGTGATTTTATTGCTTTAGCAAATTTATATTTTAACTTGTATACAAACAATTTTATTTAACTTGATCAAAAACTTAATTTGTTCTATGTACATACATGAAGTACATTCATATGCCGTCATACACTGTCTGTGATTTAAGTACTGAGCAATGACACAATTGGTGTAGTACGCTTTCTAGAGATCAATTTGCCATGGCCATCATCATTAAAGAAAAAAAAAAGAAAATAGAAAATTATATGCATGAAGCAATAAGCCAAACAGGAAAAAGTACTGTAACATCTTGATTAGAACAAACAACATTTTGCGATTTCTTGGTATATGCATTACAATCATGATCTCAACATAATTAAGTTGACTTAAGAATCATATACGCTTTAACATTGTCTTTCAAAATCAAATGGTAGAGAAGAAACATAATTTCACTAAAGATCACGGATTTTTCAAAAACTATTTTCTATATCTTATGAAACATAATCATGCCAAAGTAAATAGAATGTCAATTTATACTTAATATTTTTATTTTTTAGAAGAAAGTGACGTGCTTGAGT
This sequence comes from Eupelmus azureus, assembly GCA_030522685.1. Classification (NCBI taxonomy): domain Eukaryota; kingdom Metazoa; phylum Arthropoda; class Insecta; order Hymenoptera; family Eupelmidae; genus Eupelmus; species Eupelmus azureus. The sequence continues at coordinate 6,670 of JAPYZA010006676.1, forward strand.
AAAATAAAATAATTTAAAACATTTATGTAGAATAATATGAGAAATATTTTATTAAAGATGACTGTTTTTCATGATTGATATAAAGTGCACTAAATTTAAAAAAACGTCATTTTCATCTAAAAAATAAATGTAAATGTTCTTCAACATTGAAATCTAAGATTTAAAATAGCTAATTGACAGCAACTAATTATTTTCTTTAGAATAATGTTTAGATATTTTAATTTACATTAAAAATAGTCACTATTATAATTAATTGTACATATTATTATTCATTGCATTTGCTTTATAAGTCAATTAGTTTCTACTTTAAATTTAATTCAATGTTGAAAACAACTATTTTCAAAGTCAGTACTGTACAGGTAACTTCTTGAAAACATAATGCGTCATAATTGAAGCTTGATTCTTTTCATTATAGTTATAGTGCATAAAAGTTCTTAAGTCTTGACTTATTTATTCAGTAATTTGGTGAAAGTATCAGCGTGAAAAATTATATAACAAACTAAACACATCAAAATGAATCACGTACGGAATTTACAAAATAATTAAAAAATATATACAAATGATTCATTATTGCACTGATACTGCCATCATTGTGCACACAATGCACATAGTGTATGTTTGAAGCATTAAAAACAAAAGTTTTATGTTGTTTGTAAAAATTTATTCCATGTTTCAAACATTTGCTCTAGGAATTACATGTATATATGTGCACACGGTATTCATTATAATTTAAAGCATACTCAATGTATTTGTAATCGATTTATAATTTCTGTAATTATGAGATCATTTAAATGAAAGTTTTGTATAAAGAGCTGATTATTTATATCAGAAAATAATTCCATATGATGGTTTAAAATTTTCATCTAATCTTATTTATTTAATCATAAACCAAGTTAAAGTAATTTTGAAAAACTTTAATAGAAAACGTTTTTATTGTTGAACGATTAAGTTATAATTATCATCTTATAACTCAAACAGAAATTTTTTTAGGGAAAGAAAATGTGAAAAGTTTCTTTACCTTTCATTGTCCCAAAATTTTAGATAAAAAATTTATTAAAATTTCTGATTATTATTTACAATCAAATTGCATTTTTCAATTTCCTGTTATTAGGATTAGTTAGAGAAAAGACAAATGAAAAAATCTCAAAAAATTTTCAATATTGAGCAACGTTTCTCCCTTTGACTTATTGATTCGTGTGTTTTCCTATTTAAATAATTATACATTTATCAATTCATAAATGGTGCATATAATAAATCAAGACATCACATCTAATTAATGCTACAAGTAAGCATTTTCAATGACTGTGTTTTGTTAAATGATGGTGTTGTTGCAATTATCAATGGTGGTCATATTAAATCAGTAGAAGTTACTTGCATTTTTTCTTAATCAAGAAAACTTGTAAAATTTTAATTTTTAATTGAATGTATAAATTTAACTATTTTATTAAGATTTTTGTTCATGGCAATAATGAAATTTTTACAACGAATATAATCTGTTCCAAAATGAATGAATGAATGAAATGTTAACCCAAAGAGTTGAATATTTTTAAAAATGATGAAATATGCCACCTTGATTAAAAAAAATTATTAACTTTAATATAGCATGGAACTCGTGATTATTGTCTCATCGAAGCATTGTCTATGTCACTTTTAAACTTTTTCATGTCAAATTCGAATTTTTATCTCAATGTACTATTTATCCTTGAAAGTTAATAGGGTCATTTTACAGTGAGTCAATCATTTAGGTCGTAAAACGCCCTAAACTTGCTTCAATTAATTTAAATAAATTTTTATTGTGTATAAAACTATTAATAATTTTTTGCGATTCATTATGTAAATTGGCCCATTTTATCATTATAAATTTAAAACTCAAAAAAATTAAAAAAAATTAAATTTTTTTTAAACGTCTAAAACGTTGCAGTGTGTTTTATGTATAAAAGTGAAAAAAATGGCAATGTCATTTTTTAATGATAATATACGAGATAAAGCTCAAGTGAAAAGAAAGAACATCTGTTGTTGCAATCGTTCCTGCATACTAGCCAAACTTGAAGATTCGATTGAGTTGCAATTTAAAATGCAAACAACTATTCGAATCATAGTTCGCTGTATACATCAGTATAATAACATAATCAGGCCTAATATACTTAATGTTACATATGTGTACCTATTGTTGCTGATTCTTAAATCTTGAATATTAAATATTTCCACTATTTCGTCTGTCGATTTTCAATGTTACACAGTGCATTGATTCAAAAGAATCTTTGCCTATCATTGCGGTAGATGTTAATAGGGCTATTAAAGTATTGTAGCCTTGTCAGAATCAGGATTTTAAAAAAAATTGAAGTAAAATACTTATAAACAAAGTGTAGAAGAAGAACTTAACAAAAAATTATGTATTATCTTTTGACAGACAAGACTGATTTAAATTTTATTCTGTTTCATTTAATTGTTCCAGAGATATGTGCATGATATTTTTAAGAAAGAGAAAGCAAGCATAAAGTAGAAAAAAGCTAGACAGCTGATCAGTGAGATTAGAAGATACATTTGTATAAGATTTTGAATGAATTGGATACTGTTTGTATGCAAAAAATTTGTCTTAGCAACTGTAGCTGAAAAAAAATTTTTGACACGATACGTGCTTGGCCATGTCATAAAATGATTGACCTAAAATAGTGACTTTTACTAAATATTATTTTGTGAAAAAACTTTAAATGAAATCTTGTATTAATTTATTTTTCAGCAAATCCAAATTTTACATATAAAACCAAAAACATGTAAGAATTGAATGCAACAGCATTGCCTTTTCCTTTTGACCATAAGGTTTATCTTTTTTATTTTAAAAAGTAAGGAAACTTATTTCGATAATTTTTAAATAAAATTTACAGTGTGAGAGGCAGGTACACGCGTTTTATTAAGACTAAACCAACGTGTTGCCTTAAAAAAAATTTCTGTGTAGTAATTCGCAAAACGTGGTAGCACTCAAGTTCAGATTGTATGACAAGTTGAAGGCGTTAATCAGTTTGTTTCTGTGCAACTAAAAGCATGTTAGGTAGCTTTCAGAAGTTACATTATCATGGACAAACGCTTGTCGTTATGGCCATTTTTTTTAAATGTCTGTCGATTAGAAATTTGGCTTTGTTCTATATACTGTCAAATACATATGTTATTAATATTCTGAAAAAGTGAGAAAGTTTAGATGTAACATAAAATGTTATATTACTATTATGCCAATTAACATCACTGTTGATGTTTACAATGACAAATGCCAATATTTATTAGATTTCCTTTTAAGTGATTAATTACAATTTTATTCAGTAATAAGATCTTCAATAGTATAAAAATACTGTGCAGTTCATAATATTTTTAAAAACATTAAAGTTTCTTGCTAAAGTAAATTATTTAAGCTATCTATGGGGGATAGTTAAATAAAAAATAGCTGAATATCGAAATTTGAGAATACAATAGTTAAATTATTAAATAAAAGTAACCTCTGGAAAATTGTACGAAATTTTTAATAAAAAAAATGTTTGTGTAATATCGAAATTATTAAATCCAGCTGCCAGAATTAAATATTTATATAGCCATATTCTGTTGTATAGGTGGTAACTTCTTGGCCTTATAAATCTGGGTCATTAAAAATGTTTCTCTTAAAAAAAATTAAACAATATACTAACACTTCAAACTGTTATTATAAAAATTTTTATTTCACTGTTGAATTTACTTACGAACTATAGCAGGAGATACAGGTAGAGAAAAAAGAAATACAAACGTAAATCTATAATCATTCAAATTTACAAGACGCAATATTTATTTATTTTTTACATAAATATATATGTATATATGTACATACACTATGCTTTTACTACATCTTAAGTAGTATCTTTCCGAAAACGTGATAATTGTAACAATTATACTTGTTTGCTGAGTATCATTAAAATAAATCTGGTATCAAACAATGAAAGCTCCAAAAATTGTTAAAACTGAATGATGTAATGCGAGTCGAAAAAGCAAAAATTGAAGGATATAAATTTTTCGTAATTATTTAAAAATAACAAGAAAATAGCTATAATAAAAATAATTATGCGCGTTTCTCAAAAAATTTATGTATTCAATTGACTTGTATGCGTGTAATTAAAACATATTATATTATGTTTTTCATTGTTATTGTATCTGGCGCTCAACATGACGTAATAAAGTATTGAAAAAAAAAAATCTATATATGGACTTAAAAACTGTCACTTTCACTAACTTCAAGGAAGATTCTTGATTAGAAATCGTTTCTGATCGTATATAAATAAGTAAAAAAGGCAGTAAAAGCCTTCAATCGTGTAAAGTCACTCTGTGGATCTGAAGACACTTTGCATACCACAAATTCAAAAAATCTTCATTTCGAATAATCTCGATTCAAATATTTCTGTTCTTAAAAACTATTCAGAGTCGCTGCGTCTACCTGCATATTTATCGTTCCTCAATTCTATTCTAAGTGGTGATCGGCCTCTCATATGATGATTGCCGATACGCGATCGGAGATCAGTTTTTTTTAATGAATGTCTTAAATCATCCTTAGAGTGATATCTGTAACAAAAATAAAATTATCAGTTATTTATTTCAATAATGAATCGTGAACTTATGTACATCTTTTCCTATTTATTATATAATTGTTTGTTCATTATATATGAATCGATTATATAAAAAATAAGACAAAAACATAATCTAGAAATGCAAAGTAAATTTTTATTTAATTAAAAATTATATAAAGTGAAGACTTACCGATCTTGAGATCTACTATCTTTTCTGTCATTTTTGGAATGATTTAATCGTGACCAGACAGTTGATACAGTGGATGCTAATTTGGGTTTATGCTGTACAACTTTAATAACGCTGCCTTTTGGCCCTTGTACTTCTTTTTCTGAAAGACTGCTATCACTACTGTCATCTGCCTCGTCTGATTCTGATTGTTTATCATCCTCTTCTTCCACCTCCTCATCATCTTCTTCTTCATACTCCACTTTGCTATCACTATCAGAGTCATCAATTATTTCTCCTTCTTCCTCTTCATTATCATCTTCATCATCTTGTACAATGGAGCCTTGAACATCGTCATCTTCATCTTCATCCTAAAGATTGAAAAAAAAAAGTTACTTTTAATAAAAAGAAAATCAAACTTCTATTTTTAATAAAATTATAAAGACCACAGTGCCTATACAAATAAATGAAATAAAATAATATATTATTACCTCTGTTAAATTCACATTTCTAAAACTGCTTCTACTTTTCATAGCTTTTGGATTGGTCACTACAACTTGAATAGCTGGTTCCTGATATACAGGTCGTGGTAATCTTCTTCTTGCAGTTAATTTTCCACGTAAATCATTACCATCAGCTCTCGTTGTTCGACTTGCCTGTTGTAATTAATATTTTATAAATGATTTTATTATAAGACACACAAATGTATATAACAATTCAGTATTATTTAATATACAAACCAGATTTCTGATTCTTCCTTTACGCCTTTCTAGTTTTTCTACTTCGTCATCTGCATGCATACGCATTCTAGGCATTTTACTCCTTTTGCACCAATTTTCCTCATCACTTGAACTTTCAGATTCACTGTCATCGGATAATTCAATAATATTTGGATCCACTTCCACTTCTTCCTCCTCCTCCTGTACTATTCTCCTGTTGGATTTAAAACCTAATCTTTCTTTTACATTTGAAACTGGTTCTACAGGTACTTTAGGCAAATAGTCATCCTCTACAAAATCAGTTACTCCCCAGTTTTTAGACAGAGAACCCCAAGGATTTTTAGCAGCTATTCCATTCGCACTTGACTCTTTGTTTGGGATGGGTGAAGGCTCCTTTATCTCCTGATAGGCTCGTTTTCTAGATGTAGTTAATATTCCTTTTAAACCTAAAATAATTTATATAAATTTTCCATTACGTCAACTTAAGAGAAATATTAAAAAATAAATTTGGATAATTCAAGAATATGTACCTGCTTGATTTGTGTTTCCATGTTTTTTATAATATTCACCCACTTTTGCCGTTTGAGGAGGCTTTCTGTCAGATTTGGTAGCAAACCTTAAAAGTATATTTCTAGAATCCATATAGTCTCGTCCTTTCCTCCAAATACCTGGTGGCAACGGACATCGAATATCCTTAACATGTAAAGTTTTTTCATCTCTATAGTGTTTTCCGTTTACAATCATATCATCTTCTGAATCTTCATTTGAATCGTCATCTGAATATCTTCTTTGATTTTCTTTTTTAATACCTACTATTTTTCTTGATAATCCTAATATTGCTCTGGCTGCAGATTCTTTATCTAGCCAAACAACATTGCCTAGAAATGAAAATATTCATTTTAATTTCTAATAAATGTTTACAATCTAAGTTTTCTTTATTATCATTATAATTGATAAAAAATTTAAATTTACTTAATACTTACATGATATATCATTTATCCATTCTAATGAAGCTGGTGCGTACTCTTCAAAATATTTGAATACATCCTTCGTACTCATCTTTTCAGTACCTCTCATATGAACCACATTTAACCTAACATTTCTAGCCATTTCACTATCTTCTGTAACACCAAAACTGTAAAAAAAGCAGGTTTTATTTAAATTTTAAAAATCATTCACTCCTATTTATGAATACAAATATGTATATAGAGTACAAAATTATACCTTTCATACAAGTCTTCAGCTTCTTTCGAAGCAGCTCTCTCTTCGCTTTTTGACAATCCAAACCTTTTCGCTCGCTCTTCCATCTTTGCCTTTGACTCTTTACTGAATATGTCAATACCGGTTACAAAGGTACCAGCCTTATTCTCAATTCGACTTTCAGGCACCTAAAATATATTACATAAAAGATAAATCTCATTGAAATTCCACAGCAAGTTAACAATAACTTTGTAATACTTACAGCTACAATGGTCGAAAGTACTTTTCGTGAAACGCGATTGTTGCTCTCCTCGCATTCTCCTTCCTCCAACAAATCGTCGAACTTTTCAAACTCACCGGTCGCATCAACATCCATAGGCTCTTCCAACTCCATTTTCGCTAAAAAAGTTCCATGAAAATAAAAATCAACACTCCTATTCGTGGATTACGTGCAAACTAGTAAGGTGGCAACAATCGATTTGTTATTTATACAACATCACAACAAGCCCCAGGGACGAGGCTGCTTATAAAGATACACAGAATAACTTGTTGATAGAGAAATAAACTATTGGCCGTGGGCATTAAGAGACGCCGTGCCAGCTAATTAAGTGCCTTTTAATGGCAATGCTAACCTTAAAGTCCTTTTCTGTTTACTATTAGTTTTTACCGAAACCGACTTGCACGTCGTGCTTGAGCCACGGTAAACCTTGTGGCTTCCACAGTTCCACCATGAAAGGCTATATGTACTATACTGCGGAGTGCTATAGCCGAAGGCTATATATATACTGTACTGCGGAGTATAGCAGTATACTATCCTATATACTATAGTGCGGTCTCCTACACAGATTGCGGCAGGTTACTGCTTGTGCGATGGCCCGGTCGTATACACAGGTCCGGAAACTCCCGTGGAGGGGGTAGGCCTCTTTCTACCAATGGAGGTGGAGCGCTGCTATGCAGGTATCACCTTCGAACATAAAGAGTATCACAGATTTTTGTTGTATACAACTCATAGCAATAAATTAAAATAAAAAA
>JAPYZA010006677.1:0-10834 GCA_030522685.1 Eupelmus azureus
ATATTTATATAGTAGTATATTTTCATTATAATAATATACTTTCGTTATAAGTTAATAGACATTATAAAAAAAGTCACTTAAATGTATACATTTTAGACTTTAATTCAAGCATATGGTAGATTTTCTATATAAGGGCCATTTACGTCGAAATAATTTTTTTTCGGAATAACCTTTTTTCTTATGATGTTCTTCTTAAAATAACAAAGAAGGAAATGTTAGTTTTTGAACTTAATGACCTTGAGAGATGGCTCTTTCAAGATTTATATGTCATTTAAGTCAACGAAGTTACAAACCATTTACCTTTATGGCTCATATAATTACTTTATATTTTGTCTGACTATAATGAAACTAAATTTAGTATAGAAAATAGTTTGAAAAAAGATTCTATTTTTTACAGTAACATATGACATTTTAATAGTTATATACATACGACATCAGTTATCAAAAATTTAATTATATTAACTTTTTGACGAATTCTTTAATAAATAATTTCCAAAATATTGAGTGTCCTTATAGATCTCAACTTTGATGTGTACTGTGCTATTTGACAATATGAAATTTATGAATACGCTTGTATTGTAAATATTTTATTTTCACATTACAAACGTTTTATACGTAGTAAATTGGTGATGAGTTATAAAATCAATGAAATATTTGTTTTTAACCTTATGAAATTATCATCAAATGTAACGGTCCTGTGATAATTCATATATATTTTTTTCATAATTATATTTGTTTTGAAATAATTTTCTAGATATTTCATAAAGTCTAAAATTTATTATGCATTGATCTGAAAAATTGTACGAAAGTCCTTTTTTTAAATATTTGATATACTGGATAGATGTCTGCATTAAATAATTATTATTTTAAAATTACTAAACAAATTTATTATAGATTTTAATTTTTTTCTTAAATTCCGTCGACTGAATTGGCTCGGAAGAGAACGAGTTTACTTCATTGAAACAGACTTAGTCACGAAATATTGGTATTTGGCTTTGCTATTGACATTTACTTATTCTTTACAGTATGAAAAGTATATAGAGTTATTTTTTTTTTTTTATATACCTTTTACTGATATGAATTTTTTTACTTTATTTATTTAAGAGTTTAACAGAAAAAGTCGACGAAATATAACGTTTGATGTCCCTTTTCTTTTATAAAATTCAACTTTCTGCAGCATATTATATTAAAAAAAACTCTAAACGTAATACTAGCAATTTTTATTAAATTTTAACATAGTTTAGTTTTAGAGATTTTTTTAGAGGACCGTATTTTAAGAATCTACCATATCTATGTAAAAAGTTTACAAATTATCTAGTACTTTTATTAATCCATTAAATCACAGTTTCTTTTATACATTTTCTGTTTTTCAACAAATCAAAATGTGATAAATGACTCAAATTCTTTAGACATGAATGGATCAAAATAATTCCTTATTATTTTTTTTAATAAAATAATGCAAATAATAATTATTTTCTAATTATTGTAAAAGTAAACAATATTAATACTAAGACTTTAGTACTTTTACCTTGTCTAAGTTATTAAGCCTCAACTCGGCTTAAGCGATCCTCTTTAAAATAATCTATGTTACAATAACGTTTTTAAATCAATATAGGGTGCAGAGCGCGAGCCTTAATTATCGTCGCCTGGGGCCTCTCGGTGCTTTTCAGCGTGCCGATGATTTTCCTGTACGAGGAGCGCATGGTCGAGGTATGTATGCGATGGTAAACAAAACCATATTCCGCACAATGACATTATTCACCGGAGTAATTGCCGAGTTGGAGAAAAAATTGTCCGATAAATTCGGTCTGAAATTTCAATTTTAATTCAAAGTAAATATTTTGTTTGTCTAAGGTCGTAAATACATGTTTTTATTTATTTTGAACTCTTCGAGGTTTCTAATAATTCATATAAACCACTTTTGCTGCTATCATTTTCGCTTAAGAGGGAATTACTTTCTTGGTCGCAGCCGGTACGCGGCGCGATATTTAAGCCAGCTTTAAAATATCACAAGACTCAGTTATAGATATAGTACTAGAATTTCACTTGACTTCAAATTTTGCAGTAGCACTCAAGACTTGTATTATATTTGATATAAAAACTATCGAAGAATGAATTCAACGTGAAAAATTTCAGTTTATCAATTATTTAAAACACTTTTAACTAAACGAACAATTTTGTTATCTTAACAATTCGATCCCTTTTTTAATCTCGCAAGTCTTTACCATCAAAGTACTTAACGATCAAAAATAATTACCCTACTCCCAACTTGAACTAATCAATAACACACCCCCCAAATACTTTTCTCGCGATTCATCTCGCAATTAATCACCTGCTAAAAATCTCAATCCATCAATCTCTCTGCGCGCAGGGCAGGCAGCAGTGCTGGATCGATCTCGGCTCCGACTGGAACTGGCGGATCTACATGACCATGGTGTGCAGCGCGATTTTCCTGATACCCACCGTCATAATCTGCTGGTGCTACTTCGTCATCGTGCACACGATCTGGACCCAGGGCCGGGTGCTCAAGGAGGACCAGACCAGGGACACGAGGCGCGCCTCGTCCAGAGGCCTCATACCCAGGGCCAAAATCAAGACCGTCAAAATGACGTTCACCATTGTTTTAGGTGAGTTAGAGATGATTGCGTGCTGTGTTGTGTAACGGGTGGTTTAGTTTTCTGGAAGAGGAAGATGAATTGGAGAGCGAAGACGGTTTTGGGTCAGCAGGGTAGGGTTGTTTTTGCGGTAAGCTTTTAAGTGAAGTGCCGTTGGTGTAACGACGGCGTTAATGGAAATTCGTGGACTGAGATTTTAAGTGGATGAAGGAGCTGGGTTTTAAGGGGGTTTTCTTGAAGGATTTTCAGTGCGGGTTTCGAAGAACTTCGATATGTAAGGGTGTAATCTTGGATAATGGTTTGAGAATGCCTCGTCTTGTTTGGTTACTTAAGAACATAATCTACTTGCATTTTGTTATACAGGTAACAAAATTTAATTACATTTTCTTTATAACATAAAATATCTTTTTGAAATTATATAGAGTATTAGTTATTTAAAAATTTCAATACTTCACAAATCTTACAAATTACTACTTCGAATGAATAAGAAAATAACTTATGCTTTCAGTGTCTTACTTAATCAGACTTGTTTTACTTCATTGCCAAGTTACTTTTGGTTTTAGTAAAGTTCACTAACATTTTCCTTGATTTTTTCTAAAAATAACTTTACTACAAACTACGCAATCATATAGATTATATATGAATTTCCCTTTAGCGTCAGATATTCTGTTGAACCCGAGGGCATCGACCATTTAATATAAAAGTTCCCTCCTAAAAATGGCTCGTATAGAAAAGGAATAACATAGGGTAAAATTAATATCCAAATGTTTCATTCAATTACGGTATTACTTTTTTTCTTGCGAAAGGAGCATAACCAAGCGGGCAAGAGCATAATACTTGAAATCACCAGTCTAGATCTAAAAATATAAAAAAAGCACTTTTTGTACTTTATTACGGCATTAAAAAAAGTGCTGCGGTACGCACCGCGGATTTGCTTTCTCCGAACGATTTTCTTAAAGCTGCATATTTCATCTTTATTATTTCGTAACTTTACAAATAAAAGTGACTTATTCTTTAACAAAATTCCTAAATTCAAGCAATAACAGACGGCAGCACTTTAAAACAGTCAACTCCATAGAATCCAGCCTTTAAAATAAATCCCCAGCCTCGCAGCCAACCCGCGTCATTATTCACAAAAATTTCCTTTACCAAAATCCCGCGTAATTCACCGTATCTCCCGCGCCATTTAACCCGATAATCAAAACACGCGGAGAGTAGGTCAGCAGTCGGTGAAACCGATACACAGCCGAAACGCAACGGCGTATCGCTTACTCGATTTCCCTTCCTGCGAGCTTTCGCCGCCGGGCAGCGACGTACCGAACCTTTGCCAGTAAATGGAAATAAAAAAAGCCGGAGAGGAAGGAGTCACTCGAAAGCGAAATCCGATGCTCGCGATACTCTTCCACTCCACGCCGGAAAATTCGTTCATTGCCGGAGAGCGAGAAGAAACTGCCCCTGGCCTCGAAGGGCTGCTCCCTCGGTCTTCCGGTTTCTCTGAAATTTTTCAGCTGACGACGCCCGCGAGAAAGAGAGAGAAGGAGGGAGGGAGAGAGAGAGATGTAAGAAAAATGCGGTGCGCATCTGTCAGCAACATCAGTGGTGTGTGACGACGCGCGAGCTTACTATGGCTGCGGGGTTATTCGTCGCTGCGCGAAGATATTTCAACATTTTCCTGAGAAGACCGCATGGTGCTTTGCGGATTTTAGGAAGTTTGCGGTGTGAGGAGTGAAGAGAAGTTGGAAGTTGTAGATGATGGTATCTGTGTGAATTATCTTGATATTGGTGCGGGGAATTAAAACGTTTAAGATTTTTTCTTTTTTAGTCGAAATCGATGAAGTATTATTGGCTGATTCAATTCGATACATTTTTTAGAAGCTGTATTTCATGCGGGTGTTTTTAGCTATTTTTTACTGGGTCTCGATGAATTTATAAAACTTAATTGACATTTATATTTTTTAAAATTCTTTTCACGTTTATACAAGGCACCTTAATTCATCATAATAGTTTAGATGACCTGACAAAAATTTTTAATATCATACTAGCCAATTTTTACTAATTACAAAGTAGGAAGAGAAGTTAATTGAATATTAGCAATAAAAGGTTGTTTACAATATCGTATACCTTTTGGAAAATTATGTTTTATCAATAACTTTGTAGCATACCACGCGTAACAAAGTTTCAAGCATTTTCATTCCAGAATTTTTAACTAAAGTGAAAAATAATTGGCTTGTTGAAATTCTATATGGCAGGTGTATTCATCGTTTCATATTTCTTTTTTTAATTTCAATAGTAAAATGCATGAAGCAGACGAGCCATTAAATTTCTATTACACTGTAATATACTATCATGTATTGCATTTCAAAAAATTAATTAAAAGGAAAAATTTACATAATTAATATAATTAATTCGATGGAAAAAGTCGAAGAAAAAAGTTGCAGCAGTTGATAGGCTTTATTCTGCTGCATTCATGTTTATTATTTTTTTTTTCAATCAGGTACTTTATAAATACTTTTAATTAATTTTATAATAACCATATATAAAACTCATAAAGCTCAATAAAATCCATGTTATTTGATAATTCAATTGAATAAACATTAAATAATTATTTTCTCTTCCATAGTCAACAAACGTTCCATCAACACACGAACCTTGTCCAACATCATGACTCCTTTTATCCAACCCCTTCCTAATTAGCAATCAACTCTATTATTCACCCCCCGCATTAATCCTTCTCATTACGCTCCATAAAGCCAACCTGCGCTTAAAAAAGGCAATAATCTCTTCTGAAACTTCATAAAGATAAAGCAATAGCGCTCCAACAAAAAAAAAATCAAGTAAAAAAAAAGCGAGGAATAAGACGTTCGAAACTCTTCCGCGAACTGCTCTAAATCATCCCTCCCTCGCGCCCTCCAACTCCCTCTCCAGTAGTAAACTCCCCGCGGGCCGAGTGACTTAAAATTGCGCGCGTAAAGCAGCCTATATGGCTTCGTTTTCGGCTATTCGTCGCGCTTGTATATTTAGATATTTAGACGCGATCTTTGACGGTTCGGTGGGGCTAGGGCTGCTTGCATGATAATTAGCCAATTTCGGCTTCTGAATGCGATTCGTCAGGGGCGCCTTTGAATTTCGAATGTCTGATTCGCGGGGAATTGCACATCGCGTGTTTGTGTATGTGCTTCGCTGCGCTTATAAGCTCGAGAGAGATGGGGGAAGAAGTGGATTACCTTGAATCAAAAGCACGCGGCTTGGATGTCTGCTTGCTGCGGAATTGACGGCGTTTATTCAAGTTTATGAGAAGGGTGAATGGAGATGCGTATAGATTATGTGGGAATGGTGACTATACCAGTAGTCATTGATTTCATATTAGCACTCTCTTGTACCGTCGCTGCGTCTCATGCATTTCATCTCCGACAATCTTGTCAGCGTTGCATTAATTCACTCTCTCTCACTCTCTCTCACACTTTCTCTCTCTCACACACTCTTTTATCTCTTATTCCATCCTCAGCTATGCTATCCGCTTATTCAAATTAAGGATTACTTGCTTACTAAGCACTCTGCGACTCACGCTGGGGCATCCTCTTCTCAGCTGATCTCGGCTTCGCGGTAAATTGCTAATCTTTTCTGAACTCGTCCCAAACTTAATTTGCTATGTATACATGCGCATAATTTTAATTACAACTGTGCCGAATTTTACAGCAGTTGCTCGATACTTTATATATAATTCAAGAGCCCAGACTTTTTTTGTTTTCCGCTATACGCACTCTCTAAATTCGAAATTGTGAAAATTTTACTTATTATGGCAACATTTTTCACTTTTAAAATCGGACATTAACGTATAAAAAGAGAAAAATATACCCAAAAAATTTGTAGTTTGATTATTTACTTAACGGAGTTATACCGGTTTGAAGTTTGCCATAGTTGCATTTGTGAAATAGTATGCAGCCAACACCTGTCGTTAAATTTTCTCTGAAAGGCTTTGGCATAATTAACTTTTAATTCTTTGGTTAGTCCAAACAAAGCATGAATGTGGTGGACCATAGTGAGCATACTTCCTGAAGTTATTTTTAGAGAATAACTTCTCTAATTCATGGAGTGCTTTAAAATTTTCACTCGGGGAGTACACTATATCATCTACTACAAAGTCAGTGTTCAAAAATTGACCGTAAATGCACATAATTTTTTGCTACAATAATAAATGAGTCTTTGTCGATTTTTTCTTGTTTGATGGATGGTCAAACTGTATTTGTTACATTCGTCAGAAAAAAAAATAATTTTGAAATTAATAACCTAATAAACCAACTAAATCTGTCATGAAGCTTAGATATTACCATTGTTTTTTTTTTATACCAGGAGTGGTCATTATTTACATTTATCATCCTAAAAATAGAATAATGAAGATTTCAAAAATGATTGTGTTACAAAGCCGCTAATTTCGCTTGTTACCCGCATGTAGACATGCAAACCTTGTAAGACTCTCCGCGCGTTTGAATGTTCGCGACATACGACCAGCGGGCAGTATAGAGTCTAGTTTGCGAACGCGCCGCTAGGTGGCGCACACCTGCTCCCGGTCGTCGCGCCTCAGGAAATATCGTCGCTACTTCAGGTATATAACCCCGGCGCCCGGTCCGCACGGGCAGCCTTTCGCTCGCCCGAACAACTTCCGGTAGTGGTCCTTGGCAACTACTAAAGTTCGAAGTGAATAAAGGACATTTTTTTAGATAATTAAATAATTGTCTTATTTAATTATCGCCCTCACGAGGCGTGCCTCGTTTTTGGGGATCACTCCGGATCCATCCTCTTCCCCTTCCTATCCTATCCTCTCCTCTGGGTGGTGTACCGACACCAAGCTGAGGGCGAGCTTTCTATCGCCTAAACTCGCTCCCAGAGTCGACGTAGAGGGGTCAGTGCTGTGTCCTCCCTCTACGCTACGTAAGAAGCCTCACCGGGGGATCGTCGACTCAGCGGGCACGCACACTGCCCATCGCTCGCAGCAGCTGGCCAACGAGCTCTTCGCATCATCTCCGAGCTTCCCAGCGCTCCGACGACACCGCACCGAGGCAGCAGCTTCACCTGCAACTCGCTCTCATCTGAGAGCACTCCAGCGCTCTATCACCGCTCTTGCCCGACCTGCAGCAGCAAGGACACCAAGCACAAAGTGCTTTGACGCAGCCGCCCTTCGATCGCCCTCGCGGCGAAACCCCGAGCGCTCCGTCTTGCGTCACGCTTCCATACCACACTTAGCACCAATTTGTTTCGAATATATATATTCGATAAATCAATAAAAAATTAACGTAGAAAGGAGGACTCAAAAAATGGGGCACGGCTTTACCCTGCTGGAAATTGACCCCAGGACTGCTTATGCGCCATGCGTGACAATTGTACAGATACGTTTGAAAATTCAATTTGAATTTTCAAATTTTTATCATTAATTCATACATTATTTTTTTTAAATTTAAATTGTTGAATTCAAGTTGATTACTGAGTGCGTAAATGTAATTCATTTAAAAACGTGCGTTTACTACGAGTATGCCTCTAAAGCTGACATAAATTTCATGTGACATAAACACTTCTGTCCAAGTAATTTTGCCCTTCATGAAATGTGAATTCCAAATTTTATTTAGAAATTCTTAAAAATTAACCCAGGATTTTAAAACACTTTCATAATCTTAACAATTGTCAAGATAGGGATTATTATCTAATTCTTTAATAATATATTTAATAAGGATTGATCGCTCATACATCAGAAACTCCTTAGTAAAGCAACCAACGTCATTATTCATAAAATCATTCACAGAATGTGTCGCATCTTATCCAATCACAATATATTTACACTATATTGCCGAAATCCATTTAACCGATCTGCCCCCGTCATTTAAAAAGTCCAGCCACGCGTAAAACCCCCGAAAAGCAAGCAAGATAATACAACAATAAAGCTTAATCACTGAAATTCAACAATGCTCATTCAGCCGTGCATTCGTATAATCGACTACCACCTCCGCTTTGCGGTAAACGATCCACAAAACCCTCAGTGACCATAAATACGCATGAGCCAAAGAGGTGCGCGCTGGGGTGGAGATAGCCAAAAAGCTACCCGTGTAAAAAAGTGAACTTGTATCGAACTAGCAAAAGTCCGGAATGAAAATCATGGGAAAGTCTCGGAAAAGTCTAATTAAGTCTGGCTATGGCCACTTTAGCAGACTAATTTTTTATTGCATTTATGAAAAATAAAAAAATTTTAAAATAAAATAAAAAAATTTTTTTTGGAGTGAAGATTTGAACCCAGAAGCTTTCACTTATATCTTTTTTTCACTGTTCAGTCTGGCACTCTACCATCATCTGAGTTATTGTTTTTTTACTGTCAATAAAGTTACTCGTAGTTTAAAAGGTTAAAACATCGGCAATTGTTTATACTGCCAAGTCATAACCTAATTTTTAATCGTATGTCAATAACAAACAAGCTCAGATGG
The DNA here is from genome assembly GCA_030522685.1 of Eupelmus azureus. Lineage (NCBI taxonomy): Eukaryota > Metazoa > Arthropoda > Insecta > Hymenoptera > Eupelmidae > Eupelmus > Eupelmus azureus. The sequence continues at coordinate 9,083 of JAPYZA010006677.1, forward strand.
TAGAGCGCTAGCCTCTCTAGCAGAAAATTTAATAGGGGGCAAATCAGGTTCTGATCAGGATACCTATTTACGTGATAGGGACCCGATCGGTAAACGTATAAGTAATTTTGTAGAAATTATGAATGTTTAGTGTAAATTCAGAACTCTGAAAATATGAATAAAATACACTAATGAGGGTACTCTATAATATAAAATATAGTTTTAATCTAACGTGAAGTATCGAAAGTAAACATAAAATAGTACATTTCGATATGGGTGTGGAAGGTGTAGTCCGGTCATTTTACCTCGAAAATAGGCCATTTCAGGAACTTTTTTTTAACTGCGATTTTTTTGTGCTAATCGAGCTAATGTGAAGATTAACGGAAAAAAATGTCGCCTCCGAAAAAGTTGAGCTTTAAAAGTTATTAACTATTTATTAAAAAATTGTCGCGGATTTTATTGGTTTTTTGCTTATATCTTTTTTTCTTTGAATTTTAGAGCAAAAAGTCACAGAACCTTTTTTGTTCAGTGATCAATTTCCTACAAAATGGTATAATTAAAAATATATCAACATTATAACTTATTGTTGATATTGGTCAAAAACTGCAAGAAAATGTTATCTCGATCACGATTTTCAAACTAATTTTATTTTTATATGAATCAAAAGATGTTTAAAATAGTCAGTGCAATTTGAAGTCAATTAAAAACTAAACAAAATGAGATAAGTCGCATGTCAAAATATTAACTAATTCTCTTACAATAATTTTTTTTAAAATCAAATTTCCAAGTTGTATTACTTGCGATCAAATCATCCTACAGGAACGTCCTTCCAGAAGATGAACAAAGTTAATGTTATTTATCATTTGCAATAAAAAATATTATATTTTTTATGTTTAAGCACTTTTTTTGTTAAAAACGAATTTTGCATATAAATAAATAAAGAAATCTCGCAAGATTTTGAAGTAAACAAAACCAAACAAACGGCATTCAATTTGTTACAAAAAAATACAAATTTTAAAAAAATCGTCCCATTTGGTACAGTAGAAGCAAAGATACGAATAAATTACAATTTGTTATAAAAAACACAAATTAAAAAAAAAATCGTCCCATTTGATACAGTAGAAGTTGAGATACGAATAAATTACATTTTCATTGTTTATTGGTAAACTAATGAATATTTAGACCTCAAAATTTTACTGAATGTTCTTTAAGATATTAGTAATCAAGTGTTTGCAAGTTAATTATCAAATTAATTAACTATTAAAGTTGCAAAATATATTTCATATTATTATCTCATATTAAAATTTTGTGCATTTGTGTTGTATTAACGAGTAAGAGTCAGTTAACAATGATTTCTTGAGTGCTCTTTGTCAGGATACAAATTAGTATAAAGACTCGTTGAAAGTGATAGAAAAAATAAATATTTTTCTTATTTGTGTACCATAAGCGTCAAAATTAGAATTTATTAAAACTGTTTTTCACTTAACTTTAAATAACTACTAGAAACGTTAAAATGTCGACGTTGCTTAAAATTCGTACATTTCAAGAAAAAATATTTACTACTGCAAATAATGACGTATTGTTGCAATATATTCAATCATTGTGGCAATTACCCTTGGAAAATGAAGATAGTTAAGAGCTTTCATTCGTCAACGGTAACAGAATCACTCAACAAGCTTAACGGGATGTCGGAGCGGTACGGCATGTGATCTTTACTGTTTTTCCAAGTTTTTGTTAAAATTATTAACTGTATAATGAATCTAAAGGGTTCGT
>JAPYZA010006678.1:0-18523 GCA_030522685.1 Eupelmus azureus
AGTTATTAGTGAGGGTCTTATAGTCTGAATGTACAGTGTGAATCTGATCTTAGTATAATTTATTTTTATTGTTTTATTTTTATTGTTCTACCGATGTTATTCTAATGTAATTTATGTAACTATTTTCTGCGACGTTTCTTGTGAACTTTTTGTAAACTATCTTGTAATTCAAAACACATCAGACGGGGTACTACCCCATGATGCAAATAAAAATCAATCAATCAATCAATCTCTCTCTCTTTCTCTCTCTCTCTTCTCTCTTTTTATTTATTATATATAAATATATATTAGTCAAATTTTCTTGTTTCTTTTCTTTTGCGCTATCTCTTTTTCGCTTTCTCGCTTATCCCTTCAAATAAAGTGTGACGAGGGTTAAACACCACCGGCTCTATGATGAGAGTGAAGCTTCGCGGAAAATTCTTCCTTGAGTTCAATTTACTTTGGCCAAGTTTTATCGTCTCAATAACTTAAAAGTTCTCTTTCCGTGGCGAAAGACAGAGCACGAGTGCTGAAGGAAGAGCTTACATTTATACCCATATACTTAATTGAGAGGCTGCGACCCAGCTTTTCTCGAAGAGCTGGCTCAGTAGTGATTTTTTTTGCTTTCTCTCTCTCACTCTCTCTCTCTCTCTCTCTCTCTCTCTCACGCACGCTTTCTCTGTCTCTCGCTCTCTCAGACCGAGGAAAATCTTTTCAGAGGCTCGTCACGCGATCGGCGTCGACATCCCACGACGACGAGATTTCGCAAAAGTAATTCCGTGCGTATAACGCTGCGCGTAATCCGAGCATCAGACGACGACGACGCCGCAGCACAGTAGCAACGAATAAATCCCTTCTCACTTTAAATGCTAATGAGTCCCCTGCGAGTGATATATTTGCCAGTGTTTAAGCGTGAACTTACATCCTAGCCCCCTAGCGCGTATACATACCGCGCCGAGTGTAACGCAACGCTGAGCACGCTTGTGCGGGTAAGACTACGTGGCTGTGTGTGGTTTGGTTGAGCTGCTAATCAAAATCTCGCACTGGTTTTGTTTCGCGTTAAGCCTGCGTAAATTGTAAATCGCGCGTTTACAGGTAGAGCGTGTAGTTGGACTTTCGTTGGATATACATGAAAAGTTAATTACTGCTCACTGGCCTGCGACAAATCTAAATGCATGCCTTGATTATTAAAGTAGAACTTACAATTGCTACCTTTTAGCTTTTTCATAATTCAGTACGATCAAAGCATATTTTATAATTCGAGTATAACAAACTTTTAAAAACTTTATTAATTATAAAATATTTTTAAAAACTATTTTTATATAAGGATAATACAATGGACTCCTATCTACGTTTAGAATGAACAGTAATAATTTTTAGAGTTTTTAGAGCTCATTATTATTAAACTGACAATATTGTTTTAAATTTAATAATAATTTCTTTTATCAAGATAGCGTATGAAAATTTACCAAAAGTTAAATCCGTCATAGTTTGTAAAAAAATTACTAAATTATTTTAATTCACAATAAAATTACTATACAATATTCCATCTTTTTTAAATATTTATTTATAAATGTATGCTCGGAAGATAAATTAAAAGGGTTATTAATAATAAGAAATGGACATAGCTTACTTTTAATACACCTTATTGTTAATGCTAAGTATATGTATATACATATATATGGACAAAGAGCTCTAAAGCCACATCAAGTTTTTCATATAGTGTGAGAAATGTATAACTATCTATTCTAGGAATACCCTATCCTGGAATACCCTATAACTTCTAGGGTATTCCAAGCCACCCGTACACCTCTTCTAGAATTCATATTGCTGGTTTATGCTAAAAACGGTTCAGATAAAAGTTGTCGGTCTCTGAGCAATAAATTTTCAGACTTTGCCAATGACCTCCAATGTCAAAATCAAGTTCATTTCAAGGTCAACTTTGTTTTTTCAGAGTTTTACTGAGAGGAATAAATCCTACATAAAACACACGATATGCACGAAGAATTTCCTGCTATATTTCCGAATTCGAAGTAAAAAATAGAAGTATCCATTTGAAATGACAAAGTTGACCTTGAAATGACCTTGACTTCGTCATTGAAGATTACAAGCAAGGTTATCAAAATACCTGTCTCTTAAAAATCAAAATAAGAACTTGTTTGTTGACAGTTGCAAAAAAAGGATAGTATTTTTATTTTTTATGAACAACAAACTATAGCTGGCGTTTGAGCTACCTTAAGACTGGAATAAAGAACCATATACACCCCGGGAATAAAGTTGGTTATTTTCCCGGGTGATTACTGCCCCCGCTTCGCTCGGACAGCATATCACTCAGAAATAATATGCGACTTTACTTTGTTGCATAATGTACTGTTGCGCCCTCTGCAGCTTGCGATAAAGACTTTAGCGCCTACTAGTCTAAAAACAAGTGCTTTATGAAATAATCGTTTAGATCATAGTAACGTTTCTCACTATGAAGACTACAAGAAGGAAATAGTCGCTTCGCTCGGGCGAAAAACGTCTAGCGAGGCAAATAATCACCTTCCGTACCAGTATCTAACCATATTTTATGCCACGAGAGCTGAAAAATTATCTTAAAGATAGGATTTTGAGGTTAGAGTGGCATAAATGTACATAGATCAATAGATTCGTAGAAGTAAAAAATTTCGGATTGCACTTCTGATCAATTACTTTTAATTATTAGTATTCGTAGTATATTGAAAAAAAATAGTTGATCTAAATACTTTTAATATAATTTCTCATAGATGAATTTTATTTTACTTATATCTCCAGAATCAATCTATAAGTGTTCGAAGCCGTAGTCCAACTTCTGTAAGAATTGAGCTGCGCCGATGGATGAAATTGCCCTTCCAAGATGAATTTCCCTTTACAATTTATACTCTTTCAAGATAAACGTAAAATTCTGAAAACTTGAAAATGTTCCAAATTTTTATTAGAACAAATAAATTGTTATATAATTAAAAAATTTTAAAGAATTGGTTGAGAAAGCTATTTTAATACGATATCAAAACAAATTTTTTTCTTTTAATTAAAGCCAAAATTGTAGTGAAGAGAGTTTTTAAAAACTTTATTATATATTCACTTTATCTTATTTCTAAAGAAAATAATAATGAAATTTTATCTAATATGATTCTATATTATTTGTGTCACTCACATAATAAAACTTACATTATACTTAAAATATAAAATTTACATAATTGTAAAGTATTTCATTGGTTTTTGAAGTTTTTTTCAAAATGAGAAAAGCTCTATTGTTATCTATTTGAAAGCTTTGCTATCGAATTTAAAAGGCTACGGTGTAAGAAACGAAAATCTAGTGAGGGTGCGAGTGGCAAAAAAGGGGTGCAAAGCTCCGAGGTTCTCAGACGGCCTACGCGAAGGCTTAACCTACTTTATCCTGACAAGAGCAGCACTTTTATATCCTTCCCGTTCTCTTCCTTCTTCTCAAGTGCATCGCCAGCATCGAGAAGCCATTCATACCGATAAAATCTTAATACGTTCTCTCGCGCATCTTTTCTCCGTTTGTGCACGCTACTGCACATGCGAGAAGGAGGCCCCGAGCTTTAAGGTACGCGAGTGCGTGGATTTGCGCATTTACATCACGACGAGGCACTTGGTAATTCGAGGCATTATTAAGCAAACCATATGTTGCTAGCAAGCCACCTCTCTGCTCTCGAGGTAACCAAAGGGGAAGATCCGTAGTTAGCAGTTCACATATGTGAAAGTGTATCTGTGTATGCACGAGCTGGAGCGCCCAGCCACGTGCGACATGGCCTAGGTACGAATGTGCAAAGTTACCGCTAAATTGTCGCGGCAAATCCGAAACTTCGGCGTGCGCAAAACTTTACGCTGTTTCTCTCTGGATGGTGGTTGTCTCTTATGCTCAGCCAAGCGCAGGGGTAAAACAGAAGATGCGCAGTCCTCACCCTCTCACTCTCTCTCTCTCTCTCTCTCTCTGCTCTCGTGCCCCAGCTTAACGCCGCGAGAAGTATTGCCGCTTGGGAGTTAAACGAAACAAGTGTGTGACGAAGCGTGTGAGCGCGGATATGCCGTACTCATCGTGTACGCTCTTTAAGTCAAGCCAGCGCTCTACGAAAGCGCAGTACGTAACGTATTGGATTAGGCCGGTAGATGCTGAGTGCTTTAGCGTTAATTAAAGTTTCGGGAATTCGCTTCAGAGGTTTGTGATTCGGTTTAATTTTTGCTCGTTTGTTCGATTACTACTGGTATGTGGGTTACTTTAATTATAATAGTGGTAATTATGATAAATTATATATTTCCGTGTAAAAATGTTAGTAAATATGATAACACAAATACCACGATATTCGCAAATGTTATATCAAAAGCCACACTTTTTTCTTTTATAAAGTATAGCAAATAATCAGATATAGTCTGACTACGGTAATTTGAACGAATTATTTTTTATTGTATTTATAAAAAAAAAAGTAATATTTTTTCCAAATCCAACGAAAGTACAAACTTTCCTAACCTCAAACGATAATTGGTCATTAAGGCCTCGCTGTAGCGAAAAATAGTATATGCAACATGAAGGGTACACGTGCTGTAAACTAGCCAATTTTTTCAGGCATCGCTAACGAATCGTCTCTCGATACCTCGTGAGATATTATTATTATATTTTATTTACCAATAAACACCTTCGACACTGGTATCGAAATGTACTAATATGCTACATGGGCAGGCAAGAAGGCATCCATTCCCGCGTATTTGCAATCCTCATCCTTGGCTCGGGTGTGCAAACGCATGCATTAGGAGAGAATATCTTTATTCCCGCCCTTGTAGTGTAATGTACTATTACTAAACAAAACTATTAAAAAATGAGTATAACTACAATTTTGATAACTTCTAAATTATTTATTATTTTTTTTTTATTCAAAATTATTATAATTTATAAGTATACTTAAAGTAAAAACAACTTTTTTAGATCTTACTCTAATCTAGTTAATAACTTGATAGTGTAATATACAATACTACAATATAATATCTTAAAACTTTTGGATTATTAATTTTTAATTATCCAAACAATAGACAAATATAAAAAGTAAATAATAGATAAATATTGCAGATACTTTTCTCCAGAAAGTTCAGAAAAATCATTATTTTCGTGCCACGGTGAAATGCATTCGGATTAAAGCATAAAACCGTCCGAGTGAGAGAGTATAACGGTCAGAAATCGCATCCTTTATTCTTCCACCTTAGGTGGTTTACGTAGAGAGGCCCCCTCTTATGTGTGCATTGCTTTGATGCGATTCGAAAAAGCAGTCCGCCAGAGAGCTGGAGGATCCCATAACTGACGTTCAAAAGAGCAGCAAACGTCTGCGTGATACCGCTTGGCCATCGGCCAGTGAGAGAAAGAGAGAGAAAAAGAGCAACGGTCATTGCTGCCGCCGCTGCTACTGCTTGGGTTAAACGAAGCGAATTGTCAGTGAACAGGCGAGCACTCGCCGCCGCTGCTCGTTGACCATATACCTACATATCCAATGATACGAGAGAGTACCAACTGAGAGGGAGAGAGAGAGAGACAGGGAGAGAGTGAGAGAAAGAGAGAGTGAGAGAGAATCAAAGAGAGCGAGAGAGAGAGAGAGAGAGAGAGATGAGGCTCTCTCGCAATCGAGATACGTCCTTTCCAGCGGCGGAAATGAAGCCCGAAAAGCCTTTAAACGCCAACGGCACCGAGAAAAATGGCAAGACAAAAGAATTTACGGTATAGGACTCTAATTTTCTGTTCTTTTGTTCTGTTTTTGAGGCAAATAATACCGGAATAGAGAGAGGAGTATTCCGCGGGGAATGAAACTGAAGCGAATTTAGATTTTATGACGGATGATTGGTATTCAAAGATATACAAAGAATAACAGATTGCAAATTGATTTTCCTTGAAACTCACAGGAGATTTGACGTCTCAACACATTTTAGTTAATTTGAATGGAAATTAGAAAAAAATTTAAGTAACTAATAAATGGTACAAAGTAATCAAAACTATCTTCTGTTATTCATTCACATAGAATTTCAAGATTTAATTTGAGTAAATATAAGTGAAGCTTTTATTTTTGTAGTTTCTTATAACAAAACTAAATAGTGGAATTTTTTAAAAGTTTTTATTTGATTTTGAATCGCTTTCGCTTTTGATATATTTATAACTGATGAGACGGGAAAAGCCAAAATAGTTTAAAAATTGCTAAAACAGACGTTTTTTGAACTTTAAATACAATTTAGAGAAGATGCTATTGGTAGTAATTTTTTATTTGTTTTTTTTTAGTTTTTATTAGTTTTTTAGTTTAGTATTTATGTCATTAAGTATCAAAACAAATTAAAAAAATTATTAATTCAACGTTTCTTAGCTGACATTGTTTGAAAAATTCTATCATTTATTTAACATTTTAGCATTTTTCAATCGATTCCTAAGTCATGCATGAATAATTAAAAGAAAACTGACTTCAAATCTTTGCCAGTATATTAAGAAAACGTTGGAGAAAAGAAAAAGAAATCGATGCAGAGTCGTTAGCTAGATTTACAGAAGGTCGCGAACCGCTATATGTACAGCTATATACGAACGAGCGAGAGCGCCGCCGTTATTCGGGCTCGAGCCTTGGCTTGGCTTGCACTTGCACCCGCGCGGATGAAAAATTAAAGGTTCTCGTTTTTCGAGCATTTATCAAGCCCACCTAGCCGTGGAAACTGCACGAGTTGCAGAACGTAATCTTGAGCAATTCAAAGAATACCGGCGAATTCTCTCGTCGCGCGCCCCGACCTTCCTGCTTTTCTTCGCTTCGCTTTTTTTCTTCTCTTGTTCCGTTGTCCTACCATATCCTTCCTCTTTCTACTTACAGATTTGTCACTTTCGCGAATTTTTTTATCCACATTTTCCATAACTAATTTTTTTCTATTTTTTAACATATGATTTTTTATTATAATGATGGTGCTTATTAGAAATCTTTTATTTATAATAATTTTTATTTTTATTATCTTTTTTTCAGTTTCGTTGTTATTTATATGATAAATAATTATTTTACAATTCAAGAAAAATACGTATAAGATGTAGAATTTTACTCTTATTATACGTTATTTTACGCAATAAAAACGATAGGTATCTTATAGATTATACAAATTTACTATTATAGAAATAAATGTTTAATAAAAAATATAAATGAGTATTGTAATTTTCTTTACAAAATTTTGTGAAGAACGTGTCAAGTTTATCAGTACAAAAATATTTACTTGTAAAGTTTATGTGTAATCTTTGTATTTGTTCAAAATTCATTAGTGCTTTTCTTAATAAAGATGTAAAAATCTACGAATGGTTTTTTAAAATAGTTATTGTTCAAATTAGAGATTTTTTTTATTATAATAATAAATAAGTAGGGAAGATCGGACCACCTTTTAACGCTTTCTGTTCGTTTTTAGGTGAAATTTTGAGAATTTTTTTTTTTTAATACAACCAGGCTATGTTTTGTACTTTAATCAGTTTAAAAGAATCTCTAAATTTCTCAGTATTTCATTGAAATATGTTTAATTTATATACGAAAAGTGAAACTGTTCATAATAATATTATTTTAATTCAGTGATTTTTTTATCTTTAAATGCTCCATATCATTTCACCTTCATTCTCCACCTACTCCTTATGACAAATGGCCACTGTAGCTATTATCATTCTTTTCGCCTTTCATCTCTTTCTCCCCTTCTCTCTTTCTCTCTCTCTATTTGGCTGAGTAGCTCGTTTCTTTTATCCCTTTATCTTTCTCTTGCTATCCGTTCCCTTATATCCCCACTGGATTACCACTGTACACAGTAAGATCACGCGCGACCCTTCCAGTTCTCCTCAATTAAATAATCGTCCTTTTTCCTATGCCGAGAGAATTTCATCCACAGCGTCCGCGTAGTTCTCTCCTTGGTCTCGCTTCAATTTAAACAACGTGAAAAATCACAGAAGGACACTCCTGACACTGGAACAATATGTTACCTCTCCTGGGAGACATATACACGAGTCGCGCCGAGAGGAGAAATAGCAAGAGCGTCGGAGAATGAAACAGACTCGCTCGTCGGCTGGATCATACGGGAAAGACGGAATGGGAGGAAAATCGAAGAAAGAAATAGGGCGGGGAGGTGATAGAGAGAAGAAATAATAGAATAAGCGTGGTAGAAAATGTAATAGGGAGAGAGTAAGATGGAATGACTGGGGACAGAAAGGGAGAAAAGAAATTGCTGGCGATACAAATAGATAAAGAAAATGATAAACTCATAGGAAAACAGTAATAGCGAAATCAATGAGGAAAGTACGAAAGCTAAAAACAAAACCAGCAACTTGAGGTTAGTAGGGGAAGAATGAAAAACATGTTGATTAATAAAGATTATTTATGTTGATGAAATTTCAGAAAATCGATAGATTAATTTTGAAAGTACTTACAAAAAAGAAATTATTGTGTAAATTAAAATAGAGTAAATTATATATACAAAGATGTTTGAAATTTTCCTTTCAAATTTCTCAAAAATAGAAATAACACGCTATGCATGAAATAAATGAATAAGTTGGTATACAATAGATAATATCGATAAACTGTAAAATTTTCTGACAAAAAACGTGATGAAATTTAAAATAAGATTAAACTTGCCACGTAATAAATAAGTAATAATAATAAATTATTGTCAGGTAAAATAAATGGAATGAAAAAACTCAATAAAACTTAAACATACACAAGTAAGTTACATCATGTTTGAGTCTGCAGGATACGATATATTCTTTCATAATTATAAATATAAAACCATTATATATCATTAACAACATTTTTCGAAGATATACAGAATTGATTAATAATCAAAATACAATGTGTATTTGTGATGTCTAATTTAATCGCAAGTTTTATGAACACTGAAAAAAATTATTGAGTTACAATCTCTGAGCGACTTTAACATAATTGAAGTAATAAATATTAATATTCTTAACGACGACGACACAGATTGCTTTCAACTTTTTGAATACGGTGACTCATTTATTTGTTAGAACCATTTCTCTCAGAGAAAGTAAAAATCTACAAGTTAAATCAGATTTGCTTTTATTGGATATAAAACATTTAAATAGTTGTAATAACTTTTAGTTTTATAAAAGTTTTAACTACGAATCACGTAAATAAATCCTGAATCTGATAAATTTTTACGAGTGCATCACAAGCGTGGGGTCAGTTGTATAAATCCAGTTCACAAAACTTTTTTTATACATAGAAGACTGTTTTAAAATTCTGATATAACTAAAATAAAAATATCATCCTAAGATCGAAGAATTTGTATGAATTTAAACAAAAAATTTAAAATTCGTATTAAATTAGACCTTAATTAATGTTACAGACTTATACCTCTTTTTTAGACCTCTCATAAGCACTAAAATAGTAATTTGTTCTTACCAGTAATACTATATAATTATTCATTATAATTTTATTACTATTAATAAGGCGAATTTAAAGAGAGAATACTATCTATTTGTAATTTAAGAAAAAAAGAAAGTAATTACAACAAAAAACAAAAAGAATATTTAAACTTTATTTGGAAAAAGAAAACAAAAATAAAAGAAAAATTAAAAAGAAAATTAGAAAAAACCGAGTGAGAGAGACTTTTATAACAAGAGAAAAAGCAATAAAGTTAAAATAAGTAGTGAAGAAAAAAGAAAATAAAGAGAGAGAGAGAAGAGGCTCTGCACACATGAAATTTTGCTGTGTATAAAAAAAGTTTGCTGCAGCAACAAACGTCACCTAAGATAGAGACAGACAACTTTTATGAAAGAACGAGGCTCTCGCGCACACACTGAAATATTTCCTTCTTAAGAGCGCGGAATGACAGAAAGACGACTGCTCACTGGCCGTGCACCAGCAGCGCGCAATTAAATTTCAGCTTAAAAGATTACGAGCTAGCAAAGAATAAGGGGCAGAGGGAGACGGCGGAAACGAGCCAGTATATACATCCCCGCACTCGCGTGCCCAGTTTCTTAGCTCCTCCATTTTCTAGGAGCTGTGCGCGAGCGCTGCAAAACACTTACGTTTTAAACTCGGCCGGATTTCTTCGAAACGGAGGTGAGAGGCGCCTTCCATTCGAGGAGCTCCAGTCGCTGCTGAAATTAGCAGCTGAAACGCCTCGAGTATTCGTGCCTGCAATAAAGTTTGCCACTTCCCTTTCCTCCCCCCCTCGGCGAATTTAAGGGATGCGTGTAAAACTTATTATCTTAAAACTTTTACCTTCAGCCATTGTTTATATTATATGGCCGCTCTTTTTTCTTCCAACCGATTATTTACGAGTCAGTAAGAGGAGAATGGAAGAAAGCGCGTGGGTACGCCGCACGTAAGTGGGCGATAAATTGTCCAAAGTAATAATTAAATTCATCGGTGAGAGTTTTAGGAAAGAGAGGAAGGAGAGAAGGATCGCTTTTTAAAAAAGTGGACGTTAAGTGCATCAACGAATGGCTGTTTATCCTACTTTATCTGAGAAAAGGAGCTTCTTAGCTGTAAAGATTTCAAGATTATTTGGCTGAAAACAAAAGCAAAACAGTATGAAAGTAGAAGTAGAAGAAACGTTTGATAATACAAATGTCAAAACACGAAAAGAAATAATGATAAATACTTCGTCACTCTTCTTTCCTCTAGCTTTCAGAAAAGTATTAGCCGGAAAATTAAACTTCCGGTCTACCGTAGCATTGTTGCACGCGATAACAGCCGAGCTATAATAACTCTTCTAATTCAAAGACTCAACAACCCTTCAGCTTTTACATCCTAATCTTTCCTCGACTTCATCAAGCTCCTACCCAACCCGACACCCCTCGGATATCATTTGTAATCGAAATCTTATACCAAAGCACTGATTGATACGTAATTTCAAGCTTCGTGTATCCCGAAGATCCATGGCACATGAGTTATAAACAGTAGTTAAAGACCGGGATGCGACGGGCGCAGTTATCGCTCGCGCGCCAGGGGGCTTTGAGAGTCCTATAAAACCTATACGAGGTGCGTATAGCACTCTTATACGCACCTGACGGTTTAACGATTGTCGTGGCTGCTCATAAAAGGAGAGAGGAAAAGAGAAAAAGAGAAAGAGAGAGAGTTGCGTGGGCGGCGTATATGCGAGGATTGGAAAAAAAAGGCGGCGCGCGACAGATCGTTACACGCGCCTGTGTATATGTAGGCTACGCCGGGGCTCAATTCAGTTGCAATCTGCACTTGTAAAATAGCTCGCAACCGTTTTCTGCAATAAAAGCTTTCACGCAGCGGGGGGCTGCCGGCAAAAAAGCGGCGGCGGCGCTGCGGGGAAAAAAAGGAAAACGAGAGCCTCCTGAAACTCGTTATTTTCATTTTAAAAGCATTATTGTGCTATCGACGATTGCCAAGACCAATCGTTTAATGGATGCCGCGTGTGCATTCTCTGCTGTGCGGATGTGTGCCTCGTAAATAAACGTATCGTATTAAAATAACAATATCGGAGAAATACGAGTTGATAATTTAAGCTCTGGTTCAATATTTTACATTTATTTTTCGAACATAAGCATCCGCTGTCAGCAACAAAGTCCGTGATGTAATAATCTGTTTTATAAACGTTTTGTTCGCGAAGCAATGACGTTACTCATTTGCGAATCCTTACCTGGTAAAAACGAGATTGTTTTTTTCGTTTTGAGCAGACATGATTTTTTCAGATTTTTTAGTTGGATGAGCGATAATAAAATTTCTTTTGAATTGTTAATTATTTTTTTGTTATTCGGAAAACTATTTCTGCGTACCAATGTTTATTTTTATTTCTCTTACTACTGAACAACAGAGTAATGATTTTTACGGAATGTATTTTATGATTTACCTCTTTTCTAATTGACTAAAAAACAAGAATAGTCCGATGAAAAAAATTTATGGGATTAATTTCAGAAATTCTTTTTTGGAATTTAATGAAATGTAGTGCGGTATTTCACTTGTACTGTAATTGTAAAATTCTTGAAAAAAGAAAATCTAGTAATAACTTGATTCCTTGATTAAAGAAAACTATTTCGATCAAGTAAATAATAAATAATTAACTTATCAAATATAACGCGTCTCAAAATGCATTCTAAATTCATCCATCGAAATTCAGCATTCCGATGTCTACTACCCTCAAGATCCATTAGCAAAGCCTTTACAAGCAAATCGCATTATCATTGTCAATAAAGGTTGTATTAAACGTAAACTACAAAGCAGCCGAGAATCACGCCCGTCGGAAAGCTGCTGATCGTTACAGCAGGGTGGCACACAATGCGCATACGTCCTCGGCTGGGCTAACGAACTCGTACGTCTTGCCGAGCGGCATAGGGGCAGAGCCAGTAAGCGTGCGGAGAAAGCAAGTGCACCTATAGGAAAATCCCTGTAATTTGTTCGATTAATGGCAATTTATAGCGGCAGTACGAGCTGACCTACATACCTCCCCGTACTTCCGCCGGCGAACCTATCTTACCTATCCTCCTTGTACCTCCTGCCCCCTTCCTTTTTTTACCCTTTTCCTCGTTCTTTTTGTTCGATTCCAACTTCTCTCGCCGGCGAGCCCGTTATCTCTCTTCTCTCTTTATCTCCTCTCCCTCCTTGCCGATTCTTCGTGTCCCTATCTCGACTCTCCCCTTCTGCTCCCCATCTACTTTTCTGCAAAGCGACCGCGCGTTTATGTACGTATGTGTGTGAAAAAGAAAGTGCGTCTGTCAATATATAAGTGTACGTGCGTGTGTTTATATGCGCGAGACTATCGTTTATTTTTTTGAATCCAAATCCTTGGTTTATGATTTTCTTTTGTCGGTTGTGATAAAATTAAACGCGCGCCTCTTGAGTCCTGCAAAGCTTCTACATAAGCAAAGCGCCTTTTTGTCCCTCTCGGCTCGCCTTTTCGTCCAGTCAGCAGCGCTTAAGCGCTCGCCGCTATCTCCTTTGAGGTGCGCGCAGTTACTATAGAAATAAGCTTATGCCATTATAATAAGCGTTTTGCGCGTTGGTCTGTCTTGGTCTACAGAGAAAACAAGATAGAGAGAGAGAGAAACTTATTTTTAAATATGAAAAATTCATGAGTTTATGATTTATTTCTTAAAATTCAACAGCGAGGATGTGGAAAAAGGAGGATTTTGCTTTCTCGACTGTATATACAGAGTGCGTTAAGTTAAAGATATACCGATGAAAGGAACGAACACTTGGAAAATTTTGATCTCCAAAAAAACTAACTGTAGAATGGATTTTTTACTTTGACATTTAACTATTTTTTGAAAAATAGAGAAGAGAAATGAATCGAAGGGAAATAATACCAGGATTCTCGCTCTTGAGCATTCAAATCAAATAACTCCAAACACATTTGAGCAAACATTTTCACTTAAGATAAACTTAACTGTCTAATAATGAAAGAGCATAGCAACTCAATTTGATAGAGATTACAGAATAAAACTTTTATCCAAGCACTCGCACAGAAAAACGCTTTTATGCGACAGGATATATGTAGGCAGCAGCATGCGGGCAGACTCAACGGAACGAATCCGGTAACGTGGCCTGCGGATTTATGCAATCACCTCGCCCGCGCGCGTATATAACGCTCCTGCGTATAAAGTATTCACAAGTATATGCACGCGAGCAGCACACACCCCCGTGTGTGCATAAAGTAAAGCACTTTCGTCGAGAAGGAAAGAGAGAAAGAGTGAGTGAGAGAGAGAGAGAGAGAGAAGTCTCTCCTAACGCATTACACACCTACAACATGTAGATCCCTCCCTTGTATGCATGTACGCCACAACGACGAGCAGCGCGCGAAATCGAATAAATAAGAGAAAAAACAGAGCAAGTCTCTCGCGGTGCAGTATACTGCAGCGCCGGCCGTTAAGATAATGCGCGCCGTTCGCCTCGCTTCGTTCCGTTCCGTGACGCACGTAAAGGGCCTCAGTACTTTACTTCTTTCTCATTCTGGTCCTCTCTCCCCCTCTCTCCTTCCCTCTTTCTTTCTCTCTCTTTCTCCCTCTCCTTCTCTTAGTCTCTCTTTCTCTTTGTGTTGTTATCGTCGTCCAAAGCGAAACGCGAGACTTATTGTCGTCCTTGCAGGGCACGTTTCGCAAGATAAATTTTGCCGGAGTCGCGCGATTATACGCGCCGCGGAATTTACCAGGCGTAATGGAGCGAAGCCTTCTTCTTTCCTCTCTCGCTATCTCTTTTTGTCTGTCTGTTCCGTATTAGAATTGTGACGTAAGAAGGCAGGAGCGGCACGAGGGTGTCGTAGCTCTTATGCGACGTTATGCTTCAGAGGGTTATTCTTATGATTTCCATGTTTGAGATCGTTAAGGGAATTTTACCGAGCACTTGCCTTCTAGTTTACTGAGCATTTCGAATACTTATTACAATTTTTAATCTTAAGCTGATAGTAAGCATTTTTCATGCTTTTAATAGTGTTTTGGAAAAGTTGTAAAAGAAGCTTTTTGTTTGCAAATTTTCTAAAGTTTCCAAAAAAATCTCATCTAATAGGTACCCTCCCCTCTGCTCGCTACGCTCACCAACCTCCCGTTAGAATATACAGTTTTTTCAAGAGCATATCAACGAAATATTATATTTGTTATGAATTATCCAACATCGCATATGAGGTGAATAAACATACACTCACAGTCACACTCATAGAATCCCATCCAGCGCTTTGGTAAGGCTCATTTCCAAACAATAATTCAGTAAGCGTCAGAATTTCACCTACACTTCCGTCATACAAGTCGGAGAGTATTGCAGGTCCGTACAGAGACAATGCTCTAGCCCTACCCTCTCGCACTAACTCCGCCAGAAGTTGAAAGTTTGATGTCCGAGTTGGGTGCCCAGTTGCCAAAGCTTGCAGCGGAGACACGTTATACAGCTCCCGCGCCTACATACAAGATGAATTACGACCAAGACGCACTCGTGCTACGGAGAGAAGCGCTAGATATGTGTATATTTTACCTGGACCCTTCGTATTCTCGCTCTGTTTCGTGTTTACTGATTCGTTGACTGACTCTCAGATTTCTATATTTTGAACTGGAAGGCTTCCCACCCCTCTCTTTCTCTCTTTAGTCTCGGGTGCTTTTTATTTGTCATATACTGTAATAGAAATCATAAGAATAAATAATCGAAAATTGATGTTAAAAGTATTATTAATTTTATCAAGCACCAGATGCACAACACTTTACTAAACTAATCATAGTATCGAATTGCTGTTTACAAATTTTGCTTATTTTACTACATTTTAAAATTCACACCTCATAAGTTATGATTTCGCTATACGTAGAAAAATTACACGTCTGTATATTATATGTGATGACTGAGGTATTTTTATTTCTTAGGTTGCAGGATAGTTAAAGCTATATGTTTGAACTAATGGATACCATTTTGTTCAAAGTACGTTATTCAAGATATTCGATAAGTAATATTTTGTATGCTCGTACACTACGTTTACAACCTATTAGAAGGACTATAAGGTATAAGCATCATCATTAAGTTTTGATTACAGTTCCCTATACCCTATTAAAGGTATTAAATCTTTCTAAATTTTACACGAAGGAAGTCTTCTTGTCAAAATTACTTAAACAAGCTTAATAAACTTTGTAATTATTAAACTGATATTTCTTTCATGTCGTTTACTTAAAAATGAAATAAATAATAATGACCTTTTTATTTGTTTAGCTAATATAATTACATGTGCACCGTTTGCTGATCGTAAGCAATAAATTAGTATATTACTATTTTGTTAGAAAAGCTTTTTAAGTAAACTAACAACTTATTTACTTAGGTAGGTACATGTTAGCTTGTCGTAAATGTGATTGCTCCACAAAATTAAATCTTTATTGTAATTGTATTTAATTGTAAGAAGGACGTAAATAAATTAGCTCTAAACATGACAGCAAGTAAAAGTGTAGTCCTTTATTCTCTAATTTGGATTTGGTTCTATTAATTAAAATTAAAGTAATTCAAAACGGTGGAACCGTAGTAACGTTGGAAAATATGGAATTGAAAAATAGACTCGAAATACAAGTTAGAATAATAACATAAGATTAAATTTCATTAAATGTTGCAGACAATCATCGCAATGATACAGCGAAAAATTCGTTAATATTCGAATAAACTGAGACAAAAACAGAAGGTGCTGTCGAAAGCTGCGTTCATTCGGCACAAAACAATAATTCACACAAATGATATTTTTTCTCTTATGAAAGCGAGAGCAGCGTGCGCGCGCGGGCGCATTAATCGAACCTAGCCGCGCTCCAATTTTCCCTCGCTGAACTCAGCGCGCTGGCCGCACACGAACAGCGCACGTGGCGCCGTAAATCAACAACGTCTCATGAAATTCGGCTCGAGGTCATTTTCCGCAGTGTTCTCGCATCTGTGCCTTCGAAATCTCTCTTTCTCCCTTCCGCATGAATTCGCGAATTTAACGCATGGCGTCGTCGCGGTCGCGTAGCCGCAAGATTTTCGGATTTTCCCCGGAGATTATAAATTTGCGAGTGGCCGCACGCTGCGGACGTTAATCGAAGCTTGTTTTACGTCGGCCGGGCGCAATTGAGCACGCGAGAATCGTAAAAGTGTCAGGCCTCTGCCCTCCGAATATCCACTACAAGCCCATTAACCAAAAGGGCGGCGCATGGAGCTGCGTAGAATGTAAACATAGCTATTTTTCGACTTTATACGTATGCATGCCGGCCATGAGCGTCTCGTAAAACGCGATATACTGGATGAGTTTTAGATTCCAATGATGCATTATGAAGCAGCAGCGGGGACTCTCTATGCGAAATTCAGGATCGTTTTGTCTCAGTAATACCAGTGTCAATTTTATAGGAGGCGTTGATATACTTATTTATTGATATGCTGAAATTTCGATTATACGTTTAATGTTCGAGCAACTTTAAACGGGGTGAGTAATTTCAGACTTTTTGAATTGTGCGCTCGCTCCCGCATACTCGATTTACGCCGGAACATTGGTTTTCGGACGATTTTTACGTCGGTGGTTCCGAATATGAGGTCAGAAATTTCAAATTACAAAATTGAAATTTGTGAAATGAAGGTGACCAAAAACTTGTCTATCTCCATAAAAGTATTTTTTCCAAAGCACTTTAATAATTTAAAAGTAAAGCAAAAATTTATAATTTTTCGCTGAAGCGCTTAATTATAAAACTCTAATACAAAATATTATTTTGATGATTAAAATTAAATTCATAATTTTATATCAATATATGATCTAAGACTATTCATAAATCGAATATATAGATATTAAACAGTTATTCATAAAAATTCTAATTTTCTTAAAAATGTATTAAAACATGTGCGACTAAAATCCAAATTATACTCCAGTGCGTTCATTACATACCATAATAGATTCTAGACAATAGCGCGACGGTGTAAGGAGTTAATTAGAATTTTCCACGCACACTCGTACAAAAAAAAATCGCATCCGGCTATACAGAATAGAGTACCGTATTCAAGTTAGCAGAGCTCGTTGTGTGCATGTACGCGTATTCTTGCCCATTCGCTATCGCAAACCGCCCCTATGCATGCAATTTCAAAAACAATGAGATTCCAATGGCCAGTTGGCCAGCGCACGACCGGATGATCGGCGAGCGCTGTCGAACACGGAAAACATACGTATATACGTGGGTGCAATATTTTTCGTCCCCGAAATCCATAAAAGTCGTTTGAATGGACGTCAAAGAGATATAAAATCCGAAATCCAGATAGATTTTTAACATTTTTGCCTGCCCGTGCTTTTAATACAAGGGACTTATTGATGCGACTTTGATGAAACTCTTTTTGTATTCCTAGTATAACTATACCATATCCTAGATAACAGTAAAAGCGATCTATGTGGCTTTGAAACAAGATCTAATGGAATACAAAGTTGATTTATTCGACAGCCTACATTATTTAAACGATTATTCTTTTAGATAAATATTAAATAGAATATTACATTCTATTTTCTGGTATTAAATATAAGAGATAATTTTTTTAAAAGGCAAATTCAACGATAACGCATTATTTGACAAAATAAATCTTTATTAGTTGTACGATTATAGTTTGATTTAAATCAGATAGGAACTTTTATTATTTCTCAAGAATTTTTAAAAAAGCGTAGAATGAAGAATCCAATACTATAATCGTTTGAATAGTTATTATCAATATTATATTAAGGTCGATAATATATACTTAACCAAACAAGTTTTAACGTGACGTAATAAAAATAAAATTATAAGTTGCACACTTAGAGCAATTTTTAAATTAATTTAAATTATATTTGTGTTTAAGATTTTTAAACTTTCTTAAATTACTTCATAAGTTGAGATCTAACAAAAAAAAAAAAAAAAAAAAAAATTATGTATAGCAACTAAGTTTTAGAAATACTCTAAATGAGCACCAGATGTTGAATAAAAGTATATTGTTAAAAGAGACCATTTATCTATAGATAAAGACGATTTTTGAGAGGACAAAACTTTATTTATAAACTGCTAAAAGCACATTTAATATGTTTTTGGTTTACTCACTAGATTTAAAGACTT